>JAIPRK010000955.1:0-71820 GCA_025469195.1 Chaitophorus viminalis
AGCTTATTATAAACCTTGTATTAAATTTTCGAGAGTTTTCGGTCAGCCAATTAAATTTTATAGGTGTTTAAAAAAAAAAATTTACAAAAATCGAAAATTTTAATTGTCTATAAATAAGTCAAAATATGTCAAAATACTTTGAAAACTTAACCACGTATAGAGAAAACTAATATAAAAATTTGGTGAAAATTCAAGTTGTTGCGGTTTTTTGTTTTTGAGTTAGAGTATTTTAAAAAAATGTAGTTTGTAAATACGTGATTTTGCGTAAAATTTCCCGTTTTTTCGTAATTTTTTTAGATTTTTTAAAAAAGTATTAAAAAAGTTATATTTTTGACTTGCTCAAGTACCATCTGCATTTACTTTCCTATCAGAAAAGTTGCTGTTTAAGAAAATCGAAGCATTTTTACTACCAAAAATCGTGTCCTCAGACACAAAAAAAAAAAAAAATAAGAAAAAAAACACACATCATTGTAAAACCAATAGATTCCATCACTCCGTTCAGAATCTAAAAAAGAAAATAAAAATTATCAAAAACCGTTATTTGATTTACAGGCTATGGTTTCCCGTATTACAACCACTACGGCAGTTATCTGGACGACCGTCATTACTTTTCTCATTATTAATCCAAATACAGCGATCAATCACGGCATAATAATATAAATCTTAAGATCTTATTATTTTACTTGTTTTCACAGTTGTCTTCATAATTACTATTAATGTACATGGGTATACATAATATTATATTCTTAAGAACATTTAAAGGTTAAAATAAATATTTGCTAATTTGAAATCAAATATTTTACTTTGTTGATATAATAAGTTGTTGTAAGAGTTGAAAACTTTTATATAATTGGGTTTGGTAATCAAGGAAAACGTGTAAATGATTATATTTTAATCCGAATCAAAAGTCGTCGTTTTATTATTTGACGTTGGTATACGCAATATTGAATTGTAAAAGAATAAGTATTTTACTCGGTATGCATATTCTGCTTAATGTAGATTTAACAATGTAGGAACTACTGGTATTTCAGATTTTACTGCAGGTACGCGTGTATATAATATCAAAAATAGCAAAACTTTTAATTTTTAATTGCTATTAAAATAATATAAATAATAAACAATTTAAATTCTATCTGATTTAATTATTAAATTATTTTCAAATAGGTATTACTTTTTGTTACATTTAAATTCGTTACTTATACTAATGAATATAAAACGTATTAAATCATTATACAGTAAATGATAGAAACGCATTTCCGTTATGCTCTAAAACAATAAAGTATATTTTGAAAACAGGTAAATAACATTTATTTTTTTTTGTGATTATGAAGAGAAACTCATTTTTAAGTGGTTTAGTGATATACAAAACCCTTATACGAGGCTTATACGAGTATAATATAGTGTTCTCCTACGTCCCACTATACATATATATTGCGGATGTAAAAAGTTTTAATTGCGAAATCTAAGAATTACAAATAAATAAATAAGTAAATAAATCGCTATTTATAAAACTGTTTTAACAAATACGTAAAGCATATGATAAAATTTTGCACACTAAAAATACAAAAACAATTTGTTCAATGTCCGTATGTCGGAAGTCGGAACCCGTGTCCGAAATGTTCGTACGTTATCATGTCAGGTTCGTCTATTACTTGCATGGTTTTAATTAAATTGTTGTTCGCAAATTAGTCGTAGGTATACGTTGTTAATCTAAACTATGCACGCAATAATAGTTGTTATTTTTAGTTGTCCTTATAATAATATGATTATTGATCATTATTTTATGGAAGTATGGATATTTATATGGATCTATTCTGTAGTCCCCATATAATCAATTGGTGTTATAAATGAAATTTATTCAATTCATAAAGTTTTTTATGGATTATATAATATAATTCAGATGTGATATCACAGAACATCTACTTCACTCATCATATTAGCCAATATTGTTTACTTAAAACTTGAAACGCTTAATAATAGAAGGAAAAGACTTGATTTATGTTTTATTTTTAAAGAAACAAAGATATTAACTGTCAATAATTATTTTCTTTATTGAAGTTTAATGTTCCAAATCGTAGAACTAGACAGTTGAGTACTTTTTAGGTGCCACTCCAGCGTACGAACTATGGTTAACATGCTCCTATAAACAGATTAATGCAGCTTGTAAAATATTGTAATGTTAATCTGTTTTCTTGTGTCTTGATTGATGTTTTTCTTATTATTACCTAAATAGTCTTTTGGCTGAATAACCATTACAAGTTTTTATTATATATATTCTTAATTATTTTCTGAGAATTATTTGGTTATTAACGTCCACAACATCACGTCATGTATTATGTCAAACCATCAACAAACCATATAGGTATTACTATTTGTTATTCCATATATTTTTTAAGATTAATCAGTTACTGTAAAAACAAAATACATTTGTAGTTCTAGACGCATGTCTATTCTTGTAATTGGGTTTGTCCGTTTAAACATATAAATAAATGAATAAAACTTGTCTACCGCTGACGGATTGAAATGCGCGGCTGACGAGTGAATTGATGATCATATACTTACTATACGTGCATTCGTTGTTCGTCATCCGCCGATCGTAATTCGGAGGTTGACATTGGCCCAGAACTATTCACGAATGATACTTAGTAAGTTTATCGCTACGGAGAGTGGTGAAGTTAAAATTTTAAAGTGCACGACGAATCGATACCAATGAGCACGAACCACGTATAGAATGTATATACACAAATATGTCTTGTACTAAAATATAATAAAAAAAAAAAAAATGACAAAAACAGCACGAATAATCACGAACCGCGAACCGCGAATAACAACGACTATTTACTAACAACGATTAATTACAATAATTACAACGGTCCTCGCACACACTGCAGCGGTGAATCATCCGCAGTGAAATATCGCAACGCGGTTTTTATATAATTACTCGAATGTATCGCCACAGTCCAACGGTATAATGATATTTCACTTGAAATTCGTTATCATTAAATTCAATGCCAGTACTTCAAATAGCCAATATCATTATATTACTTATTAGTTATTAGTTATTACCATATACAAGACAATGAAAATGTATGTACCTATAGTTGTGTGAAATCAACATTTAGTATTCATTAATATGTTTTTTTATTATATGTTACAAACTAAGTTATCCGGCGTTGCTCGAGGAAATGATTGTGAATGTTCAACTCATTTTGGGTTTAAATCACTGTGGAAGCAATACGTTTTTAAGTCTTATCACCCGGAATAACGGTTAAAATATTTTAATAATAATTTTTATTGTTTTGTGTAAACTAAATGTGGATTAATATTGCTATTTGTAATCCATCGGCTTGATTTGTACTAAACTCACAAGAAACGCAAAGAACGCAATTCCGACATAGCAATACGACTATTTTCTTGATCTGTTTCTCTCTGGTCAACAGTGCGGTTAACACGAGAGGTAGCTCTTCGCACATTTGATTGACTGTGACGACCCATGTCAGGTCGTCTTCTCCTCGGCGGCTCGGCATCGTAAATTGTAATTAATCAAAGTGAGAAAAGTTCCCGCGCACTAAGCAGTAACGTGTCACTATCACAAAAGAGAACATAACTTGAAATCTTACTATCACAAAGAATCACCGGAGTAAAGAAAGTTCTCGCTTACGTAGTGGTAATCGTCACTCACAAGGATAAAAGGATGCACTCTTTGTCTGAGGTATCGATAGAGAATGGACATCGACATGGATGCTAGTTCACCATATGAGTTAACAACTTTCATATTATTATCAATCCATAAATATTATTATTAATAAATATTATTATCAATCTATAAATAAATATCAATATAAAAATGAATTGCTGTTATTTTAAAATAATATAAAACTGATATTTATTCACCTTTAAAAACTTCTCTGGACTAATAATTCGAATAATTCGAGACCAAAATTAGCCAAATCGGTCCGGCCGTTCTCGAGTTTTAGCGAGACTAACGAACAGCGATTCTTTTATATATACATATAATAATATATGGACTATTATTATTATATGTATAGCACTGTAGCCGCATAGCTGCTACATCATGAATACTGCGGTCCGGGGCACGGGTGATCGGGCGGGAGACTCGACGCCGCCGTTACCGCGTGTTGTTCCGGCGACGGCTACGCTCACGCATGGGCTCCTGGTACGTCGGGAAGCGTGACGGGCCGCTTTCATTGTTCTCGGACGTCCGCCCACGCGCGCGCGCTCATCGACACCGCGGTCACGATCGCCGACCCACCGGACCGGGGCCGACGGTACGGGCGAGCCCGCACTCATGGTGCCCTGGTACGCGTACCGTTCCCGGTGATCAAACTCTTGCGGCGCACGCGCCACCGCCAACCGCCGTTCACGGTACGTCCGATCTCCGCCGTCCGGCCGCATGGGGCCCTGTTACGTCGGAAACGCGAACGCGCTTTGTCCACGGCCGGAAAAAAAAAATAATCGTCGCTCCACGGCTGCCGCGGCGACCACGCGACACGACCGCATACGGCCCTGTTCCATTGAAATCGTAAACGCGACTGCTGCCGTATCCCTCTTTCGATTTCCTAGCTAATTGAATTCACGAACAACGCGATTTGGTGACCACGCGATTGCGACGCGACGGACGGACACGTGCGATCGGCAATGCTATAATATAGTCGCCCGGCAGTCGTATTTTTCTATGCAGTTTCATATCAATAGTTTTAATTATTTTGATCATCTAACGCGTTCAATAAAACTCGTTGGTGAGGTAGAATGCCGTTGTATTATACGATTCCCGACTATTGTCGGAAGGATTTGGTGGACAAGGCATACGCAATGCCGTATCAACGGGAGTCAAAATGACTGGTAAAATATATTTCATTATACTCGTATACAAATACATTTATATTGTTCTTACGTTTTTTTTTTCGTGTATTTTATGTAACATACTAATTAAATGAAGATAGGGAGATAGATTCATAATTAATTTATATTTATACTAAGATGTTGTAATATGTATCATAACTATTAATATATATATATATATATATACTAAGAATATGTATAGGTATGATTTAAACAAATAGTTCAGCAGTTGATATTCTTCTCAATATAAGGATGGACCCAGGATCCAATATTTCCTATTATTTTTTGTTTGCTTCCTTTTGTACCAATAATACTTAACATCATAACAATATCTTCTTCTTCACTCAAACTAGTCGAGCTTGACATTTTTTTTAAAAAAATCGAAAAAAAATTGAAAACAGATTAAAACAAATCACGCGATTGATACTGAATATCATTTCGTGTTGGAGGACTTCAAATCGCTTAAATCGCATTTGTCGCACTAATCGTATTTCAATCGCGTTGCATGCTAATTGCGTAGTGTTCGGAGGGTCTAAACTCTTAAGTGTTCACACGATTTGCATTCGCATTCGCATCCGCATTCATTCACAGTGGTTTTCAGTCTTTTTAGGACCGCGATCCAATTTTCATCCGAAAAATCTTCCGCGACCCACATAGTTTTTCCAAAAAATATTTAAGTATAACATACGGAATATTACGACTTATTATGAATTATAATTTATAATTTTAAAACCTGTCGTCATTTTTGGTACTATATTACCATAATAATATTATAATTTATTATAAATTATTAGGAACCCATATGATTCGAAATATTGTTCGTGACATCAAAAATTGACTCACGACCCGCAGTTTGAGAAACTATGGATTGGATTGTGCAGATGGTTATTTTACCGTACGCGGCGTACGCCGTATGCAACATTACTATAAACACTCGGCTTTCAGTCTCATTTGAATCGTATGCACATCAAGACACGTGAAAATGGACTTGAATACATTTATAACATCGCAATTGTCATCAACAGCTACAAATTTCAAATCGAAAATTCTGGGTACATCCTATTGTGGACCAAAGAAATATTTTAGGCACTTTTAATACGCTTATGTATTGATTAATAGAATAGAGCGTTGGAATACAATTTTATCTAGTTGTTTATTTTATTCGAATATTTTTATTCGACTAAATTTCAAACATAGATTTTTCAAATCATTTCAGTATGATGTCGTCGAGGAAAATATTATTGAATTTACCTCGAGGTGTACATTATTTCTTTTGGTTCAATTGGAACAACAAAGTTAATTGAAATTAAAATTGATATCATTACTTTTCCCTACTTTGTTGTAATACAGTTTAATATATCTTGGTTACTTACTAGTTACTACTTAGTAGTGTACATACTTCTACGGTCTACGACTCTACGTAGTGTTGTTTCTAGCGTTTCATGAACTATTTCTACGAATACATACGAATCACATAAACATTATAGTTACCTAAATGATGTGGTAAACTTAATGAAACTCAGCGGTGGTAAGGCATAATTTTATAAAATCATGAAAGACACGATTAATAGTATAATATTTTATTAATAATATATGTATTTATTTTAATTGCTTGATAACACATACACCAATAATATTAATCCAACTGAATATTATAGTGAACAACGCTGATAACACCTTATAAAATAAATAGATATTTTTAATTTTGTTGCAAATGCCAGAATTTGAAAACGGTTTGACCGATTTGACAATTTTCTTGGATTTGAAATGTTGGCAATACTTTGAGTAAGGTTTTGTACCGGAAAAAATATTTCAGAAGTTCGAGTTCTACTAATTTATCCTCTAAATGGTAGCTGATATTTTTATCAACTATAAAGTTTTATAAAGAGTGTAAGACTAATGTTAAATAAAAAGTGCAAATCAAATGACACAATAATGGAAGTATCAGTTATAAATTTATTACAAGTTGTTAAACATAATTAACATAGGTAGGTAGATAACACATAGTTTAGGTACAAATGTAACAAGAAAAGATTTTTAATAATATATAACACGTAAAAAAAGAAAATGTGTAAAAAAAAAAAAAAAGTATAACTCTATTATTAATATTGTTTACGTGTTTGTATTAAGCACGCTTAAATATAAAAATGATATACATTTAATAAACAAGTGAATCAATAATATACATCGAAAAACGGTATTCAAAATAAAAATAAAGTTATCAAAAGATAAAAAACAAAAAAATGATTCCAATGTTGTTGTAAAACGAAAGCGAAGATGATCACATTGGTTTCAAGATCACTTCATGAAAGCATTACATCAACGATGTCAGTAGAAATATAAATATGTATGTTGTTAGTTATTACAAAGTTTTTTTTTTTTTTTAAATATCTAATATTCATCTACGTTTTCAAGTTTTTTGAATTAAATTTAACTAAATTTAATTTTAAGATTTACATAAATAAATTTGTGTTTACTAGTTGCATAAATTTGTTTTTTATTTCTTTGCTGTTAATGTTGTGTTTTCCAAAGAATCGGAACTTCTTTTTTCAGAGATAGTTCTTCCAAAATATACATCACCTAAAAAATAAAATAATATTATTAATTAAACATTTCATAAACAATGAACAGAAAATAAACCAGTATAGTAATTATAGAAGTAAGTAAATTATTAGTAGCTAATCTTTTATCAATTGATTTTTAAATCTATCTTAAGTATAAATGAAATTATATCAAAATTCGCAATTTTAAAAAAAAGTATTCAAAATATTTTTTGAATAATATTATTGACTTACTATAAGACCAAGGAATTGTAGTAACGAGGTTTCTTAAATTTTTCATTTTTATGTGCTGGTTACCCAAGTTCTAGAAATAAAAAATTACTATTAATTATTTTCAGATGGGGCAAATTGAACTTCGCTTTTTATATATTTAGAATATTATCTTCTTTAAAAACTGCATACAATAATAAATACATACCTATTTAATATGGTTTAATATGGTCATTTTTTTAGTACATACCTGAACATTTTTGAATTTATCATTTTCAGTCTTTTTTATCTTGCGTTTTTTCTGTTTAAGATTTTTCTGTTTTTGTTTTTCGGTAGGTGTAATAGGCTCTTTGATAACCGGGACAGGAAATTTCGCAATGTGAGCCACACGTCGTTTTCTTCTATCAGAAGTCGACTTCTGATTAATTTCTTCCCAAGTAAAGTTGTCTTTACTCGTCTAAATATACATTTTATATTAGATTTAATTCAAACAATAATATACCGGAGTAAAAAAAAATGGTCGTTTTTTATATAATATTTTGGGACGGATAAAACGTTTAATAAATTAAAAATTAATTTCAGTGGAATATTAAATAAACTTTTGAAATTATATTAGCTTATATATGTTGCTAAGCGATAGAATTTTTGTACAGTGTTTAAAAATTACAAGTAAGAATTCATGACAACTGTAAAAACTATAATATAGTATTATGTAATATATATGAAATGTAACTTGCAAAAACTGTTTTTGAGATCGACGGACAGGCAACTTTTAATGGTTGAATGCCTAAAACCAAATATTATGGCGAATAAATAAATTTTTCTTACTATTATCATTATAAAATGAACAAAGGAAACTAATCAAATAATAATAAACTTAATAAACGTTTTAAGTTAAATTTTAATATAGATTTTTTAAATTTTTTTTTTCATATTAGACTTTAGTAAGATAAATCCAAAAACATCACTTTTCCACGCCATACCATTTCAAAGTATAATTTTTTTTTTTTTAATCACAACTTTTCAAAATATTTATTTTACATGCAAAATTTCTATTAAAAGAAATGAAAAAATGTACACAATTTCAATTTAGACTAGACTTTTTTTTCTTATTTTGAGGGGTTTATAATGTTACTGCATTTTTCGAAATGTATTTTTTGAAAAAGTATGGAGAAGCTTTCATTAAGTATATTAGTTTGACCAAATGAAAAAAACGGTATTATGATTAAATTATTTTGTCAATTTTAAATGAAATATTAAACCATCATAATAAACGTACTTATATTGTTATATTTCATTACTGTAGCCATTGTTAATGGTGAGTAATAAACTGTAGATGGTATAGATTCTGTATTTTCTATTACTTCTATACTATAGAATATAGATGATGGACCTAAATGGTTTTTAACTAAAACAAATGTTTTATTGAATTATTTAGTGAGAACATATAATTCCGTGATGTGTCGAAGGCGTCTAAAATAGAAGTGAAAGAAATTGTGTTCTTTCCGACAGCTAACAGAATAACAAGCTATATGAAATAAACAAATTATTTTAAGCCAGCTGCATAAAACCTTAATTTAACTATCAACATTGACTGTATTAATAAAAATTTAATACGTTAGTTCAGTTATTTAAAATGAGTATACCTTATTACCCTATTTGATTATTTAAGAATCATTTTTACTTAGTCCTTATATCGTTCTGTGCTCACTGCTCACTTTTCGACGTAAATTCGTGGATCACATAAGAATATTTTCAAATATTTTATAAAATATATCCCAGAGCTTTTGGTCATCAGTGTTCAACCCTTCAAAGTGTTTCATTTGTTTTATCTATCATTATAGTTAGGTGATAATGTTGTTGCTTGTTAAATCGTACAACAAGCTATTTTGTCATAATATTTGTACACAATAATATGTTTTGTTGTCGCCAATGGTGGTAGAATCGACACACAGTGATATGACAACTAGTGCGAAGTATACAATGGACTGCCGACACTCATCATGTTACCAAACGTCACGACGACGGAACCCAAATATTGCAACTCAGTCGAACCTCAACCCGATTCCATGGGATTGGTAGTAGTGTGACGGAGGATCGAGGTTGTCTTGCAGGAAAGGTCGGTGGGAATGTGGAAATTTCATTGATTATTTACAGGAGATGCTTGAAACATTTTGTCCGATTATAACCGTCAATACGCCGCAATATTGAGATACCTGTAACTTGTCACGCGTGCATGAAGCAAATCAGTTAACCGTTTTGGTCCCAAAGTCTGTATTACACGCATGCATCGTAAATATAGATAACGCAGGACGGGGAGCGACAGTCACGGCGGTGAAAACGCGCATCACGCACAGCGATGACATATTTATGTAGGTTCATTATAATAATATTGCTCGATGTAAATGGTCTAAGGCACTTGGACTCGGACATGTTTCCGAGTAGATCCTGCAGCCGAGTATCAGGACGAGGAGAAGTAACATCACGCCGGTATTCAGTCTTGTAAAATACCTTATACTTAAAAAGTAAAAAAGTAAAAGTATTCATATATACTTACATATTTTAGATAGATACTTTTGGAAATACTTGCACGTTGTATTTTCAATACTTTGCCAGAGTCTCTGTAGCTTGGTATGTTATATTTTATGCATGAATCTATAATTTTTTTTCTCTCATGGTTATCTAGGAAATATTTTATATGTTGATTTTAGTTATCGCCGATTGCAGTAAGTAAATAACTGTGGTGTAAATTAATATAAATAAAAATTAAAAATAGATATTTATTATTAAGATTGTTAAAAATTCGGGGAGTTAAAAGGGATAAAAGTGTTAAAAGGGTAAAATGGAAAAACCCCTATAGTCGGAACCACTGAAGCTATGGGTAAAAATTTGATCGGTAATTTTGTTTTATAATGTTCAGACTCACTAATTAAGAATTTTTAAAATTCAATATCTAAGGTGGTTAAAAGGGGTAAAAGTGTGTACAAATGGAAATCATTATTTCTTGGTTGGATATTTTAGAAAGAGGTAAAAAAAGATAAAACAAAATCATTTTTTAACTGTATATTAAAATGTAAAACTTACATCTTAAAAATGATAAAACGTGTGGACAATTCTAAATTCATTCTAAAGTGCGTAGAAGGTTCAAAGAAATATGCATTATCTAATGATGTGATACAATGGAAGCGTCGATTATGTTTTATAGAAAATACGAAAAGCTGTACCCATACCACCGATGTACATATTACGTACACCTATGTAGTATGTACTATTATAATTTATATTTGTTTTAGTTAAATATTTATCACACCGGTATTACTTAATATTTTGTAAGTTTTTTTTTTTTATGTAAAATTATTTAAACTGAATGAATCATATTTCTATATTCAGTATATTTTATGGGTTTAATATTTAATAAATATTTTGTAAAAACCTGAAATACCTGAATTAAATAAAAAATAAATTCCAAAATAATCTCAATACTATTTTTTTCATACAACTCTTGACAATTTTGTCGTATGTTAAGAAATATTAGAAACAATAGACTGTAAAATTAAAAAAAAAAAAAAACAATCTATTATTATAGAAATATTTAGTAAACACTTTGTACACCAAAAGTATGATTGATTAGATAAAGCTTATTAACTTATTGTTAATAGTTAAAGCTATTTAACCCGAATGTTGCGTTGCCACTCTATACATTAATATAAAGCATTAAAAAATTAATCTGTGTAATGTAAATATAATATTTTAAAATCACTTAAATCAAATATCTTTCATTTAATTTTAAATTTGTTATTCAATAATTAAAACTCAAAATTATATTGTAATAATTTTTCATTTGTAAATCCAATTTAAATTCTATTCTTACTTATGTTATCTACTCTTGTAAATTAATATCCATATTGGTTCAATATCAATTTATAAATTAAAACATAAAATATATGGTATTTCACAGTAATTATTAAAATGTGACCTAAAAAGTGTTGAATTTGAATTCAAGAGTACTCCAGACTTTAGAACCTCTCTAATTGCACCACTGCATGTCATGGTCAAATATGGTTATTTATAGTAACTATTACAGTATTACTGTACACAGTAATTACCTTATTTACCTTAGGTTGCACCAACGAATTTTCATAAATTTTTCATATTTTTATTGTAAATAATAAATCCTTACAATAATTTGTAATTGCTGCTCTTTCATTTTTTATCCCTTAGATAAATTTATAATTTAAACTAAAGATTTTTGCAAAAAGAACCGTTAGCCATCATTCCGTCAAAATGTCTTAATATATAATATTATATATACCTACATGGCTACATTAAATCTATACCTAATGAAAATTCGAGTATAATATTATAATTATATGTTTTTCTATAAAAATATACTATGTAAATTTACTTTTGTACTACTGAATCATGATTCAACTCATAATAATATAATCCTATTATGTTAGAAACTGAATTTGTTTTACTCACAGTGTTATTTCCTTCTATGAAAACGTCCATTGGTTTTCGTTTACATCGATTTCTATTATATTAGTATAATATTTTAATAATAAATAATGATTACTTTTAAAGTTGGTTTTTAGATTGAAACTCGTTATTACAGCACACATATTATTATAATATATACATAATATGTGTGCTGTGATTACGCAATTCAAAAATGGGAAACACCGAGATCTGTTCTCGTCATAGAATCTCCTAATTTATTATTTGTTTTATTTTTGAGAATTTTCTTATACAGAGTGACTTTTTTAAGCATGCTCATTAATTTTTTATGCTGCATAACTTAAAATTTGAATAAAGTTTGTCCAACTATGTTACATCAAAAATGCAAAAATGCAAAAGAAAAAAATAACCGGATAATTATTTGCGTATCAAAGATGACATTTCCATTTGAAAAAATTGATATTGACATACAGACTTTTCCTAAAGAGTAATTAGAAATGTGTACATAATTTACAATTCATTCGGTTAGTATCAATATATTGTTTTTATAGAAAACTGATTTATATTAGGTTTATTATTGGTTGCTTATTATTGTTTACTGTCATCCTAACGTTTATGACGTTTAAGTTAGAAATAACAGGAGTGAAGATTGTAAACATTTTATAAGCTACTTTAGTTATCATCCCATTGCGCGTGTGTTCTATTTTTACCATTCATTATGTTTATCATATTTGTTAGTAACAATTATAATGTATGGTGAGCATATCGTTAGTTACTTAACAATCATTGAGTATATAAAATGAAACCATGAAGAAAAATTTAGAAATACATATTTTAATCAACAATTTACGATCAATATGGTTAATTAATAAAACCTTATTCATTTTTAATACATTTATGTAATATTCAATCAATGAGCTGGAAAAAAAACCTAAAATTAAATTTACTTAAAAAAAAACATGGTCCGTACTCCGTTCGTCCGTCATAAAAAAATCTGATTATTGGATAATACGTAACTTGTAAAGCAGGATGCTTATATACATGTAAGTTTTTTTTGTTGCCTATATCTGTCCCGAAGAACGCAATCACAAATGAAAGATAATTTTTATTTTCCACATGGACTTCAGTGTAGTTTTCTTTTTTATATACACCAGACACTTACTCATTTAATCCGATGTACTATAAATTATTTACATTTATTTAAGTAATTTAATGACGTATTAAGACACGTTGTTATAATATTGAATATTATGACTTGTAAAATAGCAATTTTAGTTTATTTTTAGAAATATTTTCTTTTCAAATCAAAAATTATTATTATTTTTAAATTATAGTTTGTAAAAAAATCGTGTTTGTCGATAAAATTAATAAAATAAATATTAATCAATGCGTTCATTAAATAATTTTATAAAATAGACATTATTATTTAAAAAAATGCCATATAGTTTATTAGTTTATTACCAATGGATGGCTTTGGTTTTGCATTATTCAGTTTGTTTTACTATTGTGGATGCAAATGGAATTTGCGATAGGATTTTTTATGATTCTATTTAATTAGTTAATTCCGGGGTCTTTAGAACATCTGACATGATCATCACTTCCAATAAAGCCGAATGAACAACAAAGTGGTCTAAAATTACGATTTAGTTAAAAATCTTTGAATTTACATCACTGGATTTAATACAACATAAAAAAATTCACCGATTGGAATATTGGGACATAAAAGTGACTTCTAGGTCTGAAAGGATTTTATAAATAAAACTGTCAAGAATTCGTTGTTATTTGTCAATAGATCGTAAGCGAATTGCCAATATCAAAATATATTTAGGGGGTGTCATTTCCACAAACTATGCATTGCCGTTTTCAATAATATAGTAAGAATATAAGATAAAAGACAAAAAAAAAAAAATCAAACCATACAATTATTGTGTTATTTGGTTTTGCAGATTTACTATAAAAAAAGAGATAAAAACAATACGATTATAATCGAATTGCTCAGAGTCTAATAGAAGTGACGAAAATAAAAGTTAAAATAGGTTGTTAAAAATTTAAAATACTGCGAAATTATTTATAAAATAAAATAAAAAGAATAATCAATAAAAATAAATAAATGTATAAAATTAAAAGGCAACATAATTTTCGCTTGACCGATGCGAGAAGTCTAAATTTTTTTTTGTCATTATTAAACTCGACAAAATGTCCGTTTAGTATGGTAAACGCCTAGCTAAATCCTTACATATAGATATAGTATACTCAACGAGAATAGGGATAAAAAGGTAAAAATAAATCCAAGTAGACACTTTTAAGCACAGCACGTATACGCTTAAATCTGTGATCGAGAATTGTGTTTTAATTAATATTTGAGCATGTAATAATGAGATACTTCGTATAGAATTTATATATTTTTATCATTACTACAATAATAAATGATCAAGTATTATTTGTATATTTAATTCTATGTATTATTACGTATTATCATTTAATATATTATTTAATCAAAGTTATTAAATGTAATTATATAATTTAACTGTTTAGAATGTGATACATATTTATCGTAATTATGAATAACCAAAAAAAAATAAATATTGTTATCATGTAAACATTGTGTCAAAAAACTTTGTATTTTATTCTATAGTACATAAGAGATGCTATTTTTACACATTTACTATTAGAGTGTACACGGCAAAATTATTATGTTCAAAATATGGGTATGTGTCCACTATCCATATTCGTATACCGTATAGAATTTTAGCGGTTTCTATACGCATATTGTGTGTACGTAAATGTAGTTGTAAAATTCAATTATTTAAAAAATTATATCAAAACCTTTATTGACCTCTATAGTGATGAATATATTTTGAGTATGCGTTTTTATTTTCAACGCCAGCCGGTCTTATGGAAAACTCGCGCGATGACCCTTGGAAAACAAGGAAGAAATATATATATATAATAAACCTATCGTGGTGTTCAAAACCTGGAAGGATTCGGAATAAAGTTTGAATTCATTATAAGTGTTAGTGCGGCGAACTATTCGCACCACAACGAGGCTACGCGTGATGGCAGAAATGATTAATGGAGTCATTATTCAATCATCTCGTGTCCGAGATTTCAATATAAATATCGACGATAACGAGGATTTACCATTGTAAATCCTCTTAATAAAAAAGTTGTTTACATTTAAACAATGTGAATAATAATTTTATTTATTTTCTATTAAGAATAATGCTTCAACAGGTGAGATCATTAGCCTGCAAAGTGTACTGCAAAGTGCTTAAATATAGATATATGAATTATACATAGAAAATAAAGAGAGAAAAAACAAAAAAAATAAATAACATGTTTAAAAATTGATTATAGTAAGTTGGATAGTTTAGTGGCATTAAAAAAGTGGGAAGACTGCATTAGTGTTAGATTCCCCAAGCGCTTCTTCTATGTTAGAGGGGGGGGGTGGTTTAAGATGCTGCGTTCGTTATTGTATTTGGCACAGTGGAGTTTAAGATGTTCAGAATAATATTATGTCATAATAGTTTTATATCGGTACTTTTTATACTTTCCGGTTCCTTGCGTTAGAATTATTTCTCAAAAAAAAAAAACCAAACAAAAACCACCCACACGCTTCCATAAAAAAACACGTCAGCGATAAATAGTCCGCTGCCGATAACAATACAACACACCCAGGACCGGATTAAGAGTTTACTAGGCCTGGAGCCTAGTTGTCCAAAAGGCCCTTAGTCCACACAATATGTATTACACTATTACCCATAACTGAATTTTATTTCTTTAAAAAAATGGTACAAAGTAATTGATTGTACAGAATTGTTCCTTATTTAGCAATATTTTCATATTTTCTTCCTTCTCTTTTTTAAGCTTTCGCTTAGCGGCTCCACAAAGTCCACTAATACATTTTTGAGACATTGTTATAAGTTATATTATATTATGTAATCACACTTTTGCCGTTAAGTCACAAAGACTAAAGACCAAAATGATGGTCGACGACCGACGTTCGTATGTTTCTAGCAAAATCAATCTAGAAATATCAAATTATAAATCAAAATCAAATCTACAGATAACAAAATATTGTCGGAAATAAGATAAGTACTTAACGTAATTCTGGTGCGGTGAATATTATTATTCCAGTCCGATACGTTCAGCATACGGGTGGCACTCAGTACACGGCGTAATAAAAATCTACGATATTACGAAATTTAAAAAAAATGTTTAACCAAAATAATATTTAAACTTAAAATATTTTAAACTTGGTGTTTGGGATAAAAGGCACTTTCGGAGCCTTTAATAGTTCAGGGCCTGGAGTCCGGGCTCCTAGGCTCCATGCTTAATCCGGCCCTGAACACACCTATGGGCTATGGTGTTAAACGAAAAACACGCGGACCCATACCGTGTTTTATGTGTTCGGAAATGAGCCGCCTGCGAAATGTAAATATAATGTACGTTTTGATACCTAAATTAGATTTCTTTGCGGACACGCGCGCGCGAAGGCTGTCCCATTACCGCGTGGCAAAAGCAGTCCGGTTTGCGCTACAGGTTCGGCGGCGGCGGCCCGTCACATCATGGTAAATATGGGAGTGTTGTCCAGTTGCCCTCAGAGGCTTTTTTTTTTTTGGTATTTAACAAATATACCTATTGCCCTCAATCAAATATACCAGTTGCCCTTACATATTATATACACGATTACAATACCAACCCGTAAAGTTGGGGTAGTAATTATGTAAAAGAAAAATTATATATATAATAAAATAAATAAATAAATATACTATTTAAAATTATAATATTTATTAGTCAAAAAATATATAAATAATAAAAACACATGTATTGTGATTTGCGATTAAGCTAATATATCTAATTGTTGTTCATCGCGTTAACTATATATTGGTGATCCGCTTAGGTATTTACGTCTAAAACTACGCATTCTAGTAATATCATGTCTTTGTCCTAAATTATTTACCACCCCTACTTTACGGGTTGGTTTTGTAATCGTGTATATAATATGTGAGGGCAACTGGTACATTCAGTTGGGGGGCAACTGGTGCATTCGGTTGAGGGCAATTGTTACATTTTTCTCTAGGTATTTTGAGGGGAATTGGTATAAAAAAAAAGGTACTTTAGGGGGCAACTGGTATATGGTCCGACTACGACGAGTGGCACCGGTGTTATAATTATAATACGCGAAGCCAACGTCAGCGTCGATTTAAGTGCACGCATATACACCACGAGCATGCAAATCGCACTTAAAATACTTCTGGTCTACGGTCGTATACATTATATGACGTGTACGATAGTAATATATTGTCGTGCGTACGGGAAACGGTCGTGTTAGGTTAAACGAAGCTTGATTACCGACGTGAGCACTTTTTCGCCATATAAAACGGTCGTTCCGTTTCGCTGTCGAACCGTACAACAGATGCAAGCGATATACATAGTATATTATTATGTACATTGTACAGGGTATATTGTAATTTTCTATGTTTAGAACAAAAATGTTTTGACTTTTTTAAATAAAAAAAAATAAAACAAATGTAAAACACCACGTTTATAGAATGGACAAAAAAGTATTGAACAATTCATCCCACGAGTCCATACGGATTTATAACGCCACACAAATTTTTCACTTTGTAAGGATTGTCCAAAAAATTTGTGATTGTGGTTTTGTAATGTATAGGTATGAAAATATTATCGTGCGATTTTCCCCAAGTTTTTCGTTTTAAATCTTACAAGTATGTTTATAGCTACTAAAAAAACCTACTATTAACAATTTTCAGGATAAACTTTACAAGGTTATCTGTACAAGGAATCTGTACGGGGTTATGAAATATCTGTATGCGAAGTTACGATAAATTTAATAATTTTATATCAGTTTTATTTTTAAACTTTTTAGTCCATATTTTAAAAATGGTGCTTCTTTTATTTTATTTTACTCATCTGTTTATTTATGTATTTATTTATTTCACAATTTTCTCATCTGCATACTATCATCCTATGAAACCAGAAACCTGCGGAGTGTGTAATTGCTTTTCTTAGATGTCTAATACCCGTTTCATATAATTGTAACGAACTCACCCTTACGTGGTGAATCAAGAACCGTGGTCGTGAGCTTTTCGTACGCACATAATTATAAGTTCAAGTAATTATAATCTAAATGTGTAAACCATTTTCTTGCAACATTTAATTTTTAATACATTTACACTTGGAGTCGGCAATTTTTTTAGTCACGCGGGCTGTATTTGGTTTTTCATTAAGGTCTACATAAAAGATACAAAATAAGTTTTAGACATAATATTATTCAAGATTATTATATTAGTTTTCATTAGTGTTTAATGTTACGTGTAAAATGAAAATATGAGTAAAAATAATGAGATTAAGTGTTAGTTTTCAAAAAACAACTTTTAGAGAAAAATATATTATTATTTATATTATTAAAAAGTTTAAAATGTTAAATAAAACAAATACGACTTCTGTAACTGCAATTAATTTGTTAATTCGTTGATATCAGTTTGCATATTTGTGATTGAGATTCGTAATACAGAATGTAAATGTTCATCGCTAGGTCGTGAAGACTTCATAATTGAAAATGCTCGCTCACATACATAAGTTCACGCAATCGCTGCTATAACTTTTTGAGCAAATTGTGTAGTTTCCATAAGCTTAAATACGGGAAGACAACATTAAAGTTGAGATCAAATCATAAGATAAACAGTTTTCTGAAGATAATATCTTAGAAGCTCGTAATTTTGAAGCTCAGTGACTTTCATTTATAAATTATTGTCGACACATTATTTATGTCCACAGGAAAGGGTCCTGAAATGATTTATAATTAAATAAATATATTTAGTTGACATCTTATTTATTATACTGATAACTATAATTTATTAACTTGATATAGATCTAAATTATGGTTCGGTTAAAAGATTATTATTAAAAACATAAAAATAAAAATTGTTTGGGGACGGGGCCACTCAAAGTATTGTTTGGCAGACCGCGAATCGCCGACGCCATTATGACAAATTATTATATATATATATATAACATATAATGAGTTACCTTGTTCGTCTCACCACATAATATAATATATAAATGTAATGTAAGTACTACATAATAAATTATATATTATATACAAATTCAAAAATAATTTCTAGTATTTACACTGCATGCAGTACGTGATGTTAATATTATATTGAATTGGAGCTACTGAAATTAGTCGACGTAGTAATATCGATGTTAATTGATTTAGCGCAATCATCGTTCGATCAGGTACGTGCATACGAGGACTAAGCATATACGGACCACTTTTTTGCCATGTTTAAAAAATAAACTAGTTTCAAAGATAACGTGTATTCATTCAACATTCAAATCAGTAGAATGGCTAGTTATAGATAATAAAGTTACTCGATATGACGAAAAAAGACGGTGGCGTGGACGCAGGTCGAATTGCGTGAGGTAGAAGTTGAGGAATCGTTGCTAAATACTAATCCTAGTATTCAATACGCATACATTTAACAAATTCCGGCCCGTGAGGTTCTCGCAAATTTAAATTTAAGTTTCCACCAACGTGTATAGGTATAGTATATGTACATATTTGCATTCATTTCAAAATGATAAAAATCAATTCAAGGATAAACGAGTTTTTTTATGGAAAAATGCATTTCCTCCGTATGACTTTAAATTCAACGAATTTTTTTCAAACAACCGTAAACCTTAAATAGAAGTTCGACTGTATTTTACACTTACACTATATTATATTCGAATGTTGAAGAGCAGCATATATACTTTTGAGTTTCGTGTGTATAGTAAAATTACGTTCGTAATGGCGGCTAGACACTCGCGCGCGATGATTGACGTCTGAAGGTTCTCATCAATAATAGTAATAGTAATAGTAATTGTAATAATAATAAAAATAACAATAATAATAAAAATTCCAGGTGATAAAAATTCCAGGTGATTAAAACGGTAGATGGTTGAACATAATATATTTTGTTGTACAGTATGGTCGTATTATGATAACAAGCTACCGTCGTCGGACCTGTGTCCTGGTGCAGTGAACCGATTGGTATTATCGTGCAATGATAAAATGCTATGATCAAATATTGCGACCTGGTAAACATCATGAGCTTGTTGACTTAAATAGTAGACGGGTAACGATTATATATTATATTTGTGTAGATTTGCCACACATACTTTTTGAAACCCTTCCGAACGACGACCAGTTTGGTGTTATTATTATTTTTGAAACGAAAAAAAAAAAATTACAACACATTATATTTTATAACCTAACTGCAGGAACATTATTTCATTTTATTTATGATGTTCATATGATAATATTATCCAGTGTTGTAATCACCGTTTGCATGTGAAAAAGTGGACTGTCAGAATCAACGCATCGGAACTCTTCAAACGCTTGTCCATAAACAAGCTGAAAAAATTAGTTTACATGGTAAAATTAGAATAATTTACGAATCTCTTTTCAATAACTCTTTTCATAGACGCAGAGTATTATAAATGCGGAATATTAAATACTTACAATACTTATTATGTGAAAGAAGCTTCTTGGGGAATGAAAATTAATTTCATGTGTCAAATGGACGAAAAACCGAAATTTCAAAAGACCTAATATTATGAATTGTGACTGACATTGGATATTGCATGAATATTGGACAAAGTCCTCAGTTTTATAATTTTATATTAAAGAATACTCATTCACTCAGCATTTGTCAATCATAATGTTTAAAACTATATTTATAATTGTTTGGAATTTAAATATTTAAATTAAAAACTTCATTTAACCTTGAATACCTATATGTTTGCTTTTTCATGAACTATCGAAAAACAAAATTGAAAATTAATGAAAATTTAAAATTGTATAGATTTATAATACTTAATAATTATTAAGCATTATTAATAAATAAAATTATTTATAATATAAATAAATCTAAATAAAATAAACTAAATTATAGATATAATAATAATTTAATATAGAAAATCCAACATTCATTCGGTATTTAAATATATACTACCTATGTCAAGACGTATAGTACCTACGTAGTTTTGATTTTGTTTTATTTGAAAATTTAATTTCTAATGGTTTAATTAATGTTAAAGTTAATTTTAATCTAATATTAATGAAATATGAAGTAAAAAAATATTTTATATAGGCAAAGTATATTTTCCATTTTATTCATGATATTTATATTATTATATAATAATGAATACTGGTAAATATGCCTACATAATTATTATATTATATGATATACTTTTAAATTATAATCCATTATTTTTATTTTTTTATTTATTTATTAGTATAAACGCCCATAGGGGGTCAAGTACAGTAAGTAATATATTTTAACATAACATTGATACAATATAAATCATATAACAACATTAAATTGTTTGCAAGCAATCATTGATAAGTTAAATTGAGGTAGAATAAACGCAATATTATATATAAAATGGATTTAGATGATTACAGATATATATTTATGTTCAGAAATTCACAGTGAACAATAATCCAATTCATTGTTCACACCTACACGGGTACAATACAGGCCTACCGGGTAAGAGTATGTTAATAAGTAATAATAAGTATGTTTAACGATGGTAACCATAAAATGTTCGGATACCAATATGGAATCAACGACAGCGTCGACTTGGTGTTCGTCGAGCAAGAAGCAATCGGAGAAATCCACCAGCGACGACAACGCAACAGTGGAAAAGATGAAATGATCAGATAAATTTTGAAATTTGGATGCAATAAAAATTTTCCGAGCGTGCGTAACTATAAATATATAGACTGCACTTTTTTCCAAACATGGATGTTATTACGAAGTATACCCTCCGAGCAAATGTTGTTTGACCAAACTCGTTGTTGGAATATCAGACGATTTGCGAATAAGGACACCCAGGATGTATAATATGCAAGTGGAAAAATATCAATTTTGTTTATACTATCATATATTATTACATACAATGTATTATACACATTAGTATTGCGCAAGCAACACTCCCAGCGATGTCGCTTCATGCAGAGTTAAGAAGAGACTTGTATGATAATAATAATAAATAATAATATTTATGTTTTACATAATATTGAATTTTTTTAATTTATCGTAATAAAATTGAAAGTTCAACATTTTAATTTTTTTCATGGCGCCTAGACAAAAACTGCAAGAATTGCAGTCATCGGGTGCCATATCATATAGTTTATTGGGATGCTGATTTCATACATCATAACGGATGATATGAATTATAGATAAGTACAACATAATTTATAAATTATAGTTATATTTATAACCAATAACTGTGTTTTATCATAGTAAACCGGTAATATTAACGATAATTATTATACATTATAATGGTATTATTATTCAGTATGAAATTAAATTTAACATATTTGAACATATTTATGCATGTTATTATTATACTAATAATTATAGTCCATTAAATATTGTTCGTTTTGAATTATTACACTTTTTTTAACGAAGAATTTATTGATTTAATAAATAAATAGTAATAATAATTATTATTATTATTTATGTTCAATGAATTAATTATATCTGTAAAATAATATGAATAGTTAAACTTGGTTTTTTTACATTATAAATTCGTAAAGTTATCATACAGTGTAATTATACAGTATATTAATATTATATTGTACATTTAGTTAGTATACATTAGAAAATACTATACTTCAGTGTCGACTATAATTGTAATACAATAATAAATCATTTAAAAATCTATAATTTTGGCCTCAACATTTTATTATCATGCATTATTTCGTATCGCGTTAATCACTTTGCAGCATATTCCTTTTTCGCATAAACAACTTTTCGGGCGTAATAGGTCATAGGAAAGGGCGTATCTAACATATATTTATGGGAAGGACACTTACCACAATAGGTGCAATTTGACTGCTTACACCCCTCCCCTCAAGGTTCATTAAATTATGTTGTTGCTTTATCCCTTTTAAACTTTTGTCTTTGGCAATTATACTATATTAGTATTTGACATAAAAGATTAATCTAAAAATGATTTTTTTTTCATTATTAATAAAAATCATAACAAAAATTGTTAGATGCATTTAGAATTTAGATGTTGGACCGATATTGTAAAATTTCAGAAATTATCTAATAATTTATTGAATTTTGAGTTTTGTGTTGCTTACGATCGATTATGAGTTGATATAATACAATGACATAATTATCTACCAGTACGGCTTACGGGAATAATGCTGTTCGCGGATATTGAATCTACTCATAGACTAGATATTGTTCGTGCTAATAATAATTATTTGTTTATTTCATTATGATAAATAAACTACATTGCATCATTTAATTTTTATCATAGTTATATAATACTGTGTAGTATGTAGAATTGGGTATTTCAATTTCGTTTTTACATCAAATAAGTAAAATATTATTGCATCTATATAATACATTTAAAACCATAATATACTTTTGTTGGTTACAGCGGTGATAATTCCCCCAGTGACCCCTCTCTCCTTGGATCCACTCTTAGTCATAGAATATGCGCCATACGCTTTGTTCTCACGTATATAGATCTCCAATGAAACGCTAAGGCAAGGGTCGGCAATTTATTTCTATGACGGACCAGATAATTTTAAAAAAAAATGTTCAGAGCCAAAAAACACTTAATTTTAATATTAATGTATTTATTTTTGTATTAAAGACCTAATTAAGACAAATTATAAACGATGATCGCTATCGTAATTTCCAAATAAATCATAAAGATTCTGTATATATTCTATCAATCTATATTTCATATTTTTATAACGAGCGGAAAACTAGCAAAATATTTTTGGCGGTCCAGTTATTTCCTTTCCGCGGGCCGTTTATTGCTGACCCCTGCGCTAAGGCAACTGTCGGAAACTATAGCGGACCACCGTCTATCGTCTGAATCCGGATCGCGGAAGATAGACAACTGGATAGTCAACATTACATAAAAGTTTTATTTATTTATTTTTTTTTTAACATATTATCAAGGAGGTTACTGGACCTCACGCGTGAGAAACTTGTCTTATAAATCTTGTCTAACAAAATAATATATTCTTATAGCATAAAAATTTAAGGCTTACATTAGCATAAGATGACAGATTATAATAGTTATTAAATAATTATATAATAATCAATAATAATGTATTTACAGATACTTAACTAATTAACTAATATAGGTATTATAAAATATGGTGTATATTTTTAGTTTCAGAAGAACATTTTTATCTTGAAAAAGGAAATGATAGTTGGTCAAATCAACTTAAAAAAAATTCAAGCTTGAACACATTGATTTCATTTTTTGAATAATTTTTACAATGGTTAATATTTTATTTGATTTATCAAAGTCATGTTACGGTTAACTCGTAATTAATATTGTAATTTTTTTAAAACATTCCCGAAATTATTAGTAAATATCATGATAAAATACATTTTTTGTCTCATATATATTATATATTTTTAATCCTTCGGACTCCAATAGAGATGACCTGCGGCCCCTACACCAAGACAACGTGTACCACTCGTTCTATTTCACCGTTCGCTTATTGCGGGTAAAACGTTTTGGTTTTTGATTTATCTGAATTTCACCCACGAGAGATTAGGAAATAGAACACGGACCGCTCGCAGCACAACGCGTTGTTCCGGGGTCATGTTTACTGCAGACTGCAGTAGACGCGTGCAGTATACACTGCAGCACCATGGACTATTTTCAAAGTTGCACATTTTAACAATAATTGTTACTCCTACTATACTCTCGCCGTTAATTTGAGGTGCCATTTACCACGTGCCCGTGTTCCTGCATGCTCAGTTTTCCGGTTATTGCCAACGGATGACGAATCCAACTAGTTATACCATCAGACAAATTTGGCCCGAAACTCAGAGATCATATTTTCAAAAGCGTTCAGTGATACAAATTTATTAAACGATGAAATCCTGTCTCGTGTTTTTTCGTTGCGTCCGTGGAATTTACCCATCAGCTTGCCGTAGGTTTCTACATAACATATACGCAGTATACTTCTGGCCTAGATTTTCCATGTACACGTATGTTGTTCATGCTTATTATGCAGTATATCACACAGCGTTTAAATAATCTGAGTTTTACACAAATCTGCTAATTCTTTCAGTTATGTTTGGGAAGTCGTGTGAATCAGTTTTGAGCAACGCAACATAGCTACAAAATGTAATCGATTGAAAACGATCGATTGAATAATCTAACTTTTTTTTTTGACATAGGTCATATGGACCATTCATTGCTCTTATGATGTAATGTAAAATTATTGATGATAGAACGAAGAATGATTTTCCATTTTGCACTTCGCACTGAAATTGAAAACATATATTTTGTGTTATTATAATTTGTAATATATAGTTACAGCCAGAATGGTGCATGTATCAAATTGATAAAACTCCTTACTTATAGCTGGTGATTTAAATAATATCATGTATTATAATATTATTTAGTATATTTTGCGTATTTAAAAACAAAAAAAAAATTTCAAGTTAACTCTTTTATAAATAAATGTAACAAGTGTAGATTTTCTACACGGTTGTCACGATTTGTCCAACATATATATTTCGGTAATGGATATAATGTTTTTGAAATTTCGAACGCTCGGAGTTGCTGCCGAACATTAGAGTGAAAAAAAAAAAAATAATAATTATGTTAATTTTAATGACGCAGTCGGTATTCATGAATATACGAAACAGGTTTTCGACACGAGTGCGATGTGAATATTTTTGTCTTGCAATGTTATTATTGAACGTCTTCTTGGGGAAAGGACCCGTGTGAAAACTATCGATCCTCGTCGATACTGTTGGTCCATCGGTGCAAAGTTTAAAGCCAGCCCTAACGAAGTTTTTGTGAACTACGTGCGGACACTTATAATACCTCGGCTATAAAAACCATACAGAATCAACACGCCGCCGCTGTGGTCCCTGCACAATGGCGTATCTAATGCACAGCGTATTACTATCTGCGCCAGTTCGGAATCACGCGGTGTGTACGGGTTTCCAAACAACCTATATGCGATACCCGGGGTGTGTTAAAATGATGACAAATTATTTATGCGTCTGAACTCGTACTATTTGAACTCGAAATTTGAAAAACGACACCGAGGTGCGAAAAGTCAAAACACACACGATACCTATTAAAAGTAACTATTAATCATCGAGCGCGGAAGACGCATGTACAATACGCACAACACGTACCTTCCATTTGTTTATTTCTGTGATTTATGGACACGTGTCGTTCAAAATTATGGGGCATCGCAAACGGACGGTTTCCAAGGTGTTCGGTGTAATAATATGGGCAATATAATACGAGTGCGTACGTGAGCAGACGGTCCGCGACTCCGAGTAAATAATCATTGGTTCGACGTGGTTTCTCGCTCGTTTGACTTTCACGTGATGAGCTCCTGACAGCGATACCGCGTTATTGTTTAATGCCGAAATAAAGATTTACTACCATAGAGTTACGTGTGTACAGATCAATTCGATTATGTGCGGCGAAGAAATTTTGAAAACGTATTCGAGCTCACCGTTAATCATTAACTATGAATACTTTTGGATATATATACGGAAAGAATTCGCTTTGTCAATTCATAATCTTGTTTTAAAAATACGACCGATGTCCGGAATCATGGGTTGCAAGCCAGCGAATCAATGGTTTTATGTTTTCAATACATTGATTCTGTGAAAAATGATCATCAGCTAAATTTGCGAAATCGTGTTGATATAAATGACCATTTATAAACATTTATAAACATGTACAAATTGTATATAATGTAATATATACACGAATCAGCATGATTTTAAATGTAACATTGCCGCAACGATCCGGTAAGCACGGCTTTATGACTATTAATAAAGATGAAAATGCCTATGGAATTGTTGGTAATGTATATCGTATAAGTATATAATATTTAATACCAATATTATTACGTTTACCGCATCTAACGGCTAAGTATAACCTGTACAGGCAATTCAAGATATTATATTTGGTATAATCATATCTATTTATTGTTTCATTCGCTGTGCTTTATTTCGAAAGCGAGTTGTTTTATGTACAATATTATATTATATAATTATAATTATATTGTATTACACGACTGCAATAATGATAAGTATAAATCTTTGAAGTATAAAAATATGCTCCATATCATAATTTCAAATAAAACAACATAGGTACGTACTACGATTTGTAACTTTTTCTATTTTAAATCATATTAATCCATTGTCGTATAATGCAGATTCCAGGTCGACAATTTTACAGAGAAAATTTTCAATTATGTAATAAAAAACATATCTGTTATGAGAAATTGTTGTACTCCAAGAGTTTTTATAGTACATAATAATTCGTTCGATTGATGCGTTTCAATAAAAACAGTTCTTTACATATTCGTTCATGCTTATATAGCTATAATTACTTTTAACTAGGAACACACTATTTACCCATACGGATTATGAGATACAAATGTTTTGTGTGCAATAACGTCAATAATTGGGAATGAAAATCTAGAAAGTAGTAATGACTATAATAAAATATTGACTTTTTATGTTTTGATAATTCCAGGACTAAAACTGTTTGTGTGTAGATAAGAGAAAATTTTTATTATTGTTAAACAGGTTTTCCGGAATGTTCGATTAACCTTTTGCAATCGGACCATGTACCTACGTTTACGCAACCATTTTTACGTAAAAACAATAATTTAGTGGTTAAAAATATGATCAACATTTTTCTGGATTGTTTACTTTTTGTACGGATGTTAAACGTCAATTATTATTTTATCTACAACAATAATGGTCAGATTATAAATTTTGAATAATAACGTTATATTCTAAGTGCAAAGGACTATAATAATTTTATTATAAGATTAATTCAAATATAATATATCTAATTATAATAGCAATGAAAAGGCATGGTCTTAACTATTTATTATTCGTTGGTTACGTTATCAATCACGCATGCTTACAGATATTATCTTATTTCGCACCCGAGATACTGCTTTTTAGAAATAAAAATAAAACAAATACACCATTGTAAGCAACAAAGTCAATTTTCGAAATCTAAAATTGTAAATGATTGAACTTAATACTCCCTTAGACAATATAAAAAAAAAAAAAAATAGTAAAACCCAAAGCCATTTTAGTTTTTATTGAATTGTTTTGGACTTCAATCTATTTATGTTCCAATCAGTATTTGTATACAATGCAATAAATTTATTATTTAGACGGTATTGGTGGTCAAGTACATGAGTTATCTCGTTATTATTATTTCGTTCTAAAAATACTGATGCTCGCAAGTGAACACGAAAACTAATTGTGTCTACAAAGTAGATCGTAAATAGGCTGTACAGAAAGAACGACCACTTGAGACTCAAAATATAGTTCCTGGTGTTATTAAATGGAGAAAGCACTAATCGTCAATATTGGTTTAGTTACAAATAAATTGTTGTAAGTATACATAGTTTAGAATACCATAATTTCCTACATAACATAATAACTTGTTATTGGTTAATCGGATACTTAATCACCCTACAACATTAATACAATCGGTTCAACGTGTATAATGCAATTTACACGTAAAAAAAAAAAACTGATCGTTTCGGTTTCGCTTTAATGAGAATACAAATAACACATAATATTAAATAGGGTCGGGTTGGAATGTTCCTCGACAGATGTGAATTTATATTATTATAACGATGGTGGTTAAAGTTGAATTATTACTAACTGCGTCAAAAACAGTGGCAATGTTATTTAAACGCGTAACGATCATACAATATATTATTATAATATGCGTATGAAAAAAATAAATACAAAACTTTATTGCAACTTTGCAGTTCATCTGTACGACCACGGTTAGTGAGTGGATGCACGAATCTACTATACGTTCATATATAGACACAGCTGGAGAATATATCGTCATCTTATAATCGTTTTAATGTACCGCTGTGTTTTAGTACATTGTACTTTCCCACGGATATAAAACGTTGGAACAGCATTTTAACGTCCGACATTCCGGTTTCGTCGTGATCGCGTTCGAAAAGAAATAACTATTTGCAATTTGCACACAGTGATTTAGAAAAACCTCTGGTAGTTTACCGTCGCAGATGTTGGAAAAGCATTAAGAATAGATTTTCCCAGATTCAACTATGGAATGGCTCAAAAGAGTTTAAAATGGAAAATGACCTAGCCGGGACCATTGGAGCTATAAATATGAAATTCAAAATAAAAAAAATAAAAAAATAAAAAAAAATTAGTCAAAAGAATTTTGTAAAATAAAATAAATGCAATTACAAAATTGTTCAATAGGGAAAAATGGTGTGAAAGATGAAAATGTTATTTCTTGATCGGGATTTTTATACAAATACAATTGTACTCGTGCGAAAAGTCTAAACCGTCGGGTTTTAAAATCTTGCATAAATAATTTTCCTTAGTATTTGGTAGATAACTAATAAAAAATTAATTTCCAAATTCAACTCTTAAGGGTGTTAAAGAATAGTCGGATTAAAAATTGAAAAAAAAGCCTAATCGGAACCGCCGAAGCTATGAATATGAAATTCGTTCCGCATTATTTAGTTTCGTTTTATGTTGTAGAAAACCATTACCATATCACAGCATACCTATATATGTTTATTATAATTATAATTTTCAATCTGGTGTTATTTGCAATCATATGGCTAGCAAATTAAATCCCAGGCCACCACAGCTAGTATAGTATACAGTGTGTTTCACTCAAATGGTAAAATGAAATATTTCCGTCCCGTGACCTTAGATTGAAATGGGGTTTTTTCAGGGAGCTAGGGAATTTTAAAATACACATTCTGTGATATTTTTCAAATTTTTAATCCTTTTATTGTGCGCATGCGCAATCAAAGTTGAATTTTTTTAAATGGCAACATCTATTTTTAATACCAGATTCCGATACAAATTTTTTTTTTAAGCAACTTTGATTTATAAACTTTTTTCCTATCTCAAAAATTGACTGACTTACAGCAATTTCTTTTCACCATAGCATTATAGCAACTATTTCCAACCAAAAATTAAATTAAAATGATAAAATCCAGAAAATTGAAAAATGTAGCAAAAATATCTATATTTTGTTTAAATTTGAAATTGCTATAAGTTAGTCAAATTTTGGGATAGGAAAAACGTTTATAAATCAAAGTTGCTTAAAAAAAAAATTTGTATCGGAATCTGCTATTAAAAATAGGTGTTGCCATCTAAAAAAATTCAACTTTGATTGCGCATGCGCACAATAAAAGGATTAAAAATATGAAAAATATCACAGAATGTGTATTTTAAAATTCCCTAGCTCCCTGAAAAAACCCCATTTCAATCTAAGGTCACGGGACGGAAATATTTCGTGTTACCATTTGAGTGAAACACACTGTATATATACTTATACCTACCTATTCAATATTATATTATATAAATAATAATAGATACTTATATAACATACGTATTATTTATTAGCAATAATATATACATATTTGTATTGGTTTTAAATTTTGCATTTTCAGCTGTAAGCTACAAAGTAGCTATTACGATTTACATAATTTCCTCGTTATACTATTACACGCTACCGAATTAAACCCTTAATTTTTGTTGTGTGAAATGTTTATAGTGTAATATTATAATAACATTCGTGTTATTGCGGTGTTGTCGTTAATTTTATTTCTTTCCCTAGCACGGACAGTAGTTATCAAATGAGCAAGTTTATAATAATATAATGCAATATAATACTATATTTTTTGAAGTGTGAGACTCAGCGAATGCACTTAAAGGTACACGGGTATAATATGCACATAGCCTATGTCAGGTATAGGTATCCGGAACATCGTACAATATTTTAAGAAAAGAAAACATTTATTTTATTAAATTTTGTTTGTTTAATTCGCTGATTGCCAAGTACATTTAGGTACAACAACACTATGGTTCCTAGTTTAATTTTAATTGATAATTCTATTCATGTTCGCTGTAGGAAGTAGGAGTGCCCTGTATTGAACCGTGCAATAGTGCAACGAAAGCATTATTATTATTATACGTACACAGAAATTAATAGTATCTTGTTTACATAAAAAAAATCTGAACTCTCATAGGATCTTGGATTTCCCATCGCCTTCGACGTTTACTTAATACCATATTTATTAAACCATTAAAATTGTTGTAAACATCTTTTTTTATGACTATATCGATTTAATTTTTTTTCATCACATGTTTCCGAACTTTTTTTGTAAATAATATACATTTAATAAATATATATATATATATTATTTATAAATAAACCACGCCTGTTTTTAAAATATAAAATGTTAATTTTTTTTTTTTGCAACTAGTTTTGTTTATTCGACGTATACAACACTAGATACAAGTTCACATGGACTACATTTTTTATAGCTCAATTAGGATTATGGTACATTTCGAAAACTATTACGGTGTTTTTTCATCTCAGTGAATTTTTTGTAAAGATTTGGTCACTTGTGCCGTGTTTCAATACTTTGTTTTCTATTAGATTTCGAGTTTTCCAAAAAATCGAAATTATTAAGTATTGCTCTGGCTACGGGATTGTATAAATTACCTCTTTATGGCTCGCAGCAATGTGTGTTTTTCATCTTTGGTATAAAATGCTTTATTATACTGTACAGCAGCTTCGATATCAGCACTGCCAATTTATTAAACAAAGGTGGTGTTGTATTTTTTAGAACTTGAGTATCAAATTATTCCTCATATATATTTATTTATTCGAATAATCAACGGGCTTAAAACAATTAAAATAATAATTATTAGCTTATGGGAAAATAAAATAAAATATTATAATACTATGCATATAACACTATGTAATAATAATAATTATTAGATACAATATTAATAATTATAAAGAAAAATGTAATAGTAAATTAAATTAATCCAGATCAGAGATTGATAGAAGCTTTGCAAAAAACCACATCAAGTAATGTCGTTTTAATTTAATTAATTTAAATGTATACAACATTCATGAGGTTATTTTTATATTCGTTTATATATTCGTGTAGATAATGAACTTTTGAAGACCAAAAAGTATTCATTGATATTTTTTAATACTTCAAAAAAAAAAGTCATTACATAACGTTATTTCCCTTTTAATCATAAAAAAAAAGGTACAATAATTTTAATGTGATAGAAATAGAACTGAAATAAAATGTGTAAAATAATTATTTAATTTTAAATACAGATTTTCTGGGAAAGTATTCAATTTATTTCCTAGTACTTTTTTCAAAAGTATTTAAAATACGTATTTCAGTTCTTAAAAAGTATTCAAATACTTTTACTTCAGTACTTTACAAGACTGGTATTTGGACTTGTCAGTCGTTGGCCGACTAGGGGGGACGTTAATATTTGATAATAATACTCGTATAAGAGAAATGATACCAATAACCGGATTGGCAATCGGCTGTCCGAGAGTTGTACGGAATAATTCAGAGTAGTTGTTGCGGAAATGCTATTTTACATTATACATTAAGTGTGTACAATGTAAAACATATTATTATTATTATGTGGATGGTGGAACGTTGTGTTCGTTTGCGGTTAGGAACGTTTGCCATGTCAGCAAACCGAAACGAATGAAAAGGTAAATCAAACCCTGCGGCCACGTGGAGTTTACCAGTTCTTTATACGGAATTCTATGGTTTCCAAGCTGAGGCTAATACCACCAACAATATTAATGAACGTAAATCATCATTATCGTATTGACAATGAAAGGTACAGCCCATAGGCGCTACGATTACGAACAAATGAAATAAAGAACTTTTTAGAACAAAATAATGAAGTGTCGATGGTATAAATTATTAACAACACATAACAAAAAGTAATATACACTATATAGTATATGTAATTATTAAAATCAATTCTGGGAATTAATATAAACACTTATTGATGTATTTGTAATCTTGGTCACATTACTTCATTAGTATATTAAATTAATTATATATTACCTCTCCAATCCTTGTGATGACTTGTCTGTTGGTGTTGTTATCAGCGTCCGATATTTAAGAGGAATAGATTCTTTATATTTAAAATAATGAGACTTTATTTCTTAATTTATTACAATTGTTCTTTTATTAAACCTTTTTACACACAATAATCACAATGAAATATATATATATATATATATATATATATAACATTCTCTATAATTAGTTTACACTTTTCTGTCCTTTTACTTAAACGATCTGCGTAGTCTTTTACACTGGCTTCTGTACGTCTATGCTAAAAGGACAGTGAACACACTGATGCTGTGGCACTGAGAACTCAGCTCCTTATATCTAATGTTGTGTGTATGCGTGTTTGTGTGTGTGTGTGTAATAATTTATCAATATATTTAATTCTATTTAATATTTGTATATTATTCTTAATCCTAATTGATAATAATTATTATATTATTATTATTATTTTATTATATATTTTAAATTTAAAAGATGTGATTGCTTAAGCGCATATCATTATATCTACCCTAGTTTTTTTTTTTTTGTTCTGCCCTTATAACATATAATATGTATAGGTTAAAACCGAATAGTAGAAATATGCAAAGTGATTGGCAATGATGTAGTTTTGGTGGTATAGTAATTACTGGAGTTTGCCATGATTATAATATAAAATTATAAAATAATCGTGATTTGTATTATATATTGTTTAAATATTCTTATCGTAAACTCATAACCAGGACCTTTCAATTACAATTTTTGTGGTTTCTCAAAAGTATTCGTCGTAACTCGTACCTAATGATATTATTAATTGAGTACGGAAATATATAATATTCAAATAGAATTCTACCAAGATCAGCACTAAAAAGTAAAACATAATGTTCACGTTTAAAAACATTTGATCAGTCCGGTGTACGTCTAATAATAACATTTCAAACTCCATGACCACGTCGATCCGATGAGAGATTTTCGTAGGTTTTTCACTGACGCAAGTCAGCCGATTCAATATAGTTGTTCTCTGATATACAGAACGAGTGTAGCCCACCGTGTTACCCACTATACATCCGAGCACTGAGCAGCGAGATGCAATTTTTCCGCAGAAATAAAAAGTCGGCGGCATGCGTCCGTTATTGTATAGGTTAGGTTCTTCTTTGCATATAAAATATATGTATGCTTAGTCCTCCTATATACATAATAGTCTTATATTTATGTAAAGTCCTACTTGCACATAAAATGTTCGCTCGGAAATAATTATCCAGCGCTTATTCGATAGTCCGTCGAGCACTAACACTGTAATATTATACATTTTTTACCACGCGTATTCCTCGCGGAAACCGGTTGACGACTATCGTATTATCCATACTATCTGTCCTGCGCACGTCTGCTTCATAATATGGTAGTAAATAATATTATCTCGATGTTATGCGCGTGCGTGCATTTATTATTCACAGCCGTTGTTCGACAATATCTGGGATCGAAAACACGAGATTTACGAAAAATAAAAATAAATCTCGTTCCTTTCCGAGATCGCGTCACTCGCGCGGCTCTTAAGTTTCCTCGGACATGCCCACGACTAGATTTGCGACGCGTATCGTCGTCGCCGCAGTAGCGACTCTAGGTTTTGATTCTGGGGGGAGGGGGGGCATAAACTTCACACACATTTTTTTTCAATATTATATGATATATTTATTCAAATGCTTCAACATCCATGCCACATATTACCTACATGTGTACAAAATATTATAAAAAATAGTACACAAGTCAATAATATATAGTGTATAATATTATATTAAATTTCCGTTTTTTTTTGTTTTTTTTTTTGGAGTTTGGGAGGGAGCATAGCCCCTTAGCCCCCCTCCCCTAGAGCTGCCACTGCGTCGCCGTGTAAAAACCTCTGCCGCGCGTGTACCTGTATACATGTAATATTATAGTCGTGGACACGCCGAGCAGTTTTGGTTAAAAATAATTACGGGTTATTGAATTACATTATTGCCCACCCGATTCCCCGTCCGTCGACTCGTAAATAGAGACGTACTACAATGCTCGTGCAGGGTGACGTGTCCACGTCCTCGGGCGCTCGCGACGAATTGGGCCACGGAAATAGTGCGTTATTTGAGCGCTCGACAAGCCGCGCAATGATTTATTTGCTGTCAGAGTCGGCGGCATGCAAGAGCGAGACGGAGAGATCGAGATTAAAAGAGAAAAAATCGAACTTCAGTAATGGCTTATCTTGCGGAAACAGCCACTGCATCAGGTGTATAAAAACGTGGTGGCGGCGGCAGAAATTACACGAGTCCGTCGGCCGGTGTGAGCCCGGATTATCGTCCTGAGTGCATGTGTAGGAGTGGGAGGAGGGCCCCGTGGGCGAAATTCTTAAACTGGCTAGACTGCTGTGGCTTTCTGAAAAACGGACTTGGTATAATGTATTATAATATACGAGCGGTATAGGTATTGAGATCGATCCATAAATGAAAACTCCTAGTTGCAGCAATGTATCATTCATACACCGCACCAGCACCGTTGAGTAATACGCAATGGTCATACGGAACATATTTCAACCAACATACGCACACGCTCATTCACGCATATCATATATTTTAATTTTTTTTTTTATTTATTTAATAATATGCTCCGGCGACTAATACACCATTGGCGTTTAACATTACATATTAGGTATGTGCTACAATATATTTCTTAATGCTTAGCTAGATATTTACAATAAGTTAATAAGTTTAAATAGTTTCATGAAGATAATCATCAATCATAAATCAAGTAACTGTATGCTGTCTGGGCTGAGGGTATCATATCTGTATATTTGTATATACACTTGTACTTAAAGGTACTATTCCAACAACAAAGTTTTTGCACTGCTCGATATATTTGAAACTGGTTTAACTAATTTGTTATTGGTCTTGGTATTCAGTCAAACGTTTAATAGGTAACGTAAGTAATTGGAAAAATTAAAAACCAATCATAATGTTAAAAATAAAATTAGTTGGTCTTCTGCGTTTAGATTTTAAAATTACCGATGTACCACTAATGGGTGGGCACTTCACTTAAAACGTTTTTAACAGCCAACATTAGCAACTGTATCACTTACGCTTATTACAAACATTATTTTTTTTAAAAAATATAATATATAACACGTAAAATAAAAATACAAATAAAAATAAAAAAAAGAAGAAGATTTTGAAAGTACTAAACATAAGATGAACGATTTTGGCCGGTCAATACTTAAATGCGTATTGTTTTCAAAATATTTAATCACGTTTAAACTTCGTCGATCCACCTGACATTATTTACATTTATTACTCGATTTTCAGATTTTCGATTTATTTTTTGAGCTAACTTTATTATGTGTTGTAATATACTGCCATACTGGTAGTGTACTATAGTGTCCGTACTATATTTGAAGCAACTAAATAAGATACATTAGTACACCAAATTTAGGAAAAAAATGTATTTACTGTAATTTGTAATTTAGATCGTAGATGTTCTGAAAAACAAATACATTTCTACCATCTATATACTTACCGAAAAATTATCGAAGTCAATAACATGTAGTTTGTACTCTGTAGTAATACTTTTCGACAAATGTAATAAAATTTATAATAAAATAGTAGGTACGTCATTTGTTCATACCTACTGCTGTTTATAATATTGATACACATTCGTGAATAAAAGTTCATAATAGTTTTATTTACCTAGAGATGATGTTTATCAAATATTTTTTAATACTATTCACGGAATATCTTATGTATTGTATTATTACATGTCGATAAATTAAATTATCATTATATTACTTTCAGTATACAAGGTTATCGAGAGTAGGTACTGTAAACTTATATAAATGCCGTGATATCAGAAAACTCGAAATCGTTATACCGAAAGTCCAGTGAATATTTCGTCGCAGGACGGTGTATCGAATACAATATATTATCTGGACATGCAATAGCGAACGGAAAAAAATTAAATTAAAAAACGCCTGTGATACATGACTCCGATAACAATAACTTTGAGTACAAAAGAATTTTGGAACTTGACCGGGTGCGACGTAAATCAGTAGCATGATTTGCGTTTTACTATGTATAAAATATTATTATATTATTACCACGTTCAATTTCTTTTCAAGTTTTTATTTTCAAAAGCGACTCTTAGAGACGGCTAGACGGTACAGTGTCGGCACGCGCCGATATTATTATTCTAAATAAAGGTCGGGAATTGCTTGCAAACAATTAAACGCAATGAGTGGTTGTTTAATAACGTTATATTCAATATTGTATATATACCGGGGATTATATTGTTATTATTTCGGTTTTTTGAGCGCATTGTGTATGTATGTGTGCGTGTTTATGTATGTCGAGAGGGAAAGTACAGCGGACGAATTATAGGTAATCAAGTATTTGCGCCGCGTATATGTTATTAATGCATTATTCTGTACGATATATTATTACATCGAGATGTTGAGTGTACATTGTGCTTTATGACACAAACCAGTTTCGGTGTAACCGTACGGCTTCAATGGTCGATTTGATTTAAATGTTAATCGTTTTGACACCACCGAAACACCGCACACACACGGTATCATTCAGGTTCGAGTCCGAAGCATAATACGTAATGATGTATTATATAGGCATGACGGGGATTGAGACGAGTACCTGACAGATAATGCGTCGGGTTGGCGATTTTGATTATACACGCGTGGCACTAACTCTCACACTCGCGACGCGTACAAAAACACATTGTGCGGCCGAGGAGCGATTAATCACGTGCGGCGGCACTTACACGAACGGGATACGCAGTCATGCGCACCCGGTGATTTTAATATACGCTTTTGGCTCGTCAGGTAAAACGCGTTGTTTGCTAAAATTTCGTTTAAGTGATTATAGAGAATATCCTCGCGCACAGGTGCCTCGGAGAAATTAATAATCTCGTGCCGCGACGTTCGTCCTCCGGGCCGCCGACACCGTTCGATTTAACCGTCGCGGTATCCAACGAACCGATCGCGGTTTTGCGATTATAATGGCCATAATAATATATCATTGCATTTTCGCGACCGTTTCGCGTGACGAGGTATTAAATCGATCGGTTTGCGGACGTGCTCGGTATAGAAAGTCATTTATGCAAATCCTCGTTCCCGGCACGATTCCAATAGATAACCCATATTGTAATATTCTATATACTCTCGCTCGCGACTATTACGACCGTCTCGATATCTAACATACAATATGTACGCAACCATAGATAATATCGTTCGAATTCTTCACCGATGCAAGTATATAGAACTACAGCGAGTTCAGTTATCTTAGATAATATATTGTCTTGGCGTGATTTGATTGCGAACACAGATCCATATTAGAGATACAACAAAATTCAAGACATTTTAGAATTTTTTAAGTTTGTGAAAGTTCCACTGCAAGTTATTCTGTTGTTTACTTTATAAGTACTTACATGTTCGTGTTATTCGATCTAATTTAAGTTCTAATTTTAAATATTATATGTTGTTCTTCATTGAAAAGGTTAATTTGAAACAATATTACGTCCTCTAATTTTAGATTCTGAACGGAGTGATGAATGTATTGATTTTACAATGATGTGTGTTTTTTTTTATTTTTGTGTCTAACAAAATCTTTTGGAGCAGTAAAATTGTTTGATTTCTTTATTTTGGTAGGCGTAGTAGACTCGAAACATTCACTGGGTACTTATATATTATTAGTATTTTATAGACACATTTCATAAATAAATGGAATTTGTGCGTATGAAGGCACTTGAAATTTTTAGTTAAAGGTTCAACCTACATTATATAAAAAAAAAAAAAAATGGTTCTTCTGTTCCACCTATCATTCATCATTTTAAATACAAACTGATTCACCCGATGTTTTTCACACAGAATCTTTTTTTCGAGAGAAATGGTACATTGGTTATAACTGTTATAAGTTTAAAAGAACAAGACAGCAATATCATTCACACATAGCTATACGTATATCGCCCAAACGTAGAGTCCACCTTGCTGACCATTAAATCTATTGTAAGATGAGAAACATTACACAATCCAACCTTAGTAAAAAGTACTAAAAACTATGCCAGTATCTTCTTAAGCGTGAAAAATTTCAAGTATCGTAATAAAAATAACAGATAATAAATTAATATACCTTCATATATTCAAACAAAATTATTAAAAATGATTTGAAGTACCTATACATAGTTTAAGCATTAGAATTGCAGTAGATTAGTGTTCCTTACCCATACAGATTTTTGCAAAAATGTGAACATTTTGCGTAACTCTATTTTTTTTTTCCATTATTATAGTAACGCAGATATTTTTTTTGTAAACTCAAATATGTACTCCCGGTTCAATGTTGAATTTTACTATTGCGAACTATCTACTATAACTATAATGGTGATTATAAGCGGAGAGAAATAAAAATTGATTTTACTGCGTCATTTTTATATTCTCTTCTTCTCGGTCTTGATATCATTTTCTTGTGGCACATTTGCGTAATAACATCATAATATAATAGCGTACAATATATAATATAATATATTATTATACATATAGTTTATGACATATAAATTGCAAAACAAAATACAAATGCTTTGTGAGCTCCTACCATAATTTCTTACCGAAAAGAGTATACACATGAGGACAAAACAGTGTCGAAGACGATCGTGGTAAAAAATTGTACTTTGTAGAAAACTAGAATCGCGGTACACTTACTGAGGATTGCGTTGCCTCGAAGGTGCAGATTTATAATACGCGCAAGTAGTTCCAACATTGCGGTGCAACGTTTATCCATGAACCGTACAGTCTGAATAACGTGTACACACGCAACTCAAGATGTTCTCTAACCCGGATACCGTATAATAATATTATACCATTGTGGTATTTCCGTAATATATTATGTCAAAGAAGTATAATTAAAGCGGCATTACGCGTGTCGAGGAATCTATACTTTGGTCTCTACTATACGATAATATCCAAAGTAAATATCCATGTCTCATTAAAATCGTATATTACACGGTACGCGGTTAATGAATATATTATTATCATTATTAATAATAAAATATTTTTTCGATCTGAACTCAAAGTCGAGTAGGTTATACTTATATATTGTTTCAGTACATAATATGAATTTCAAATGTCGACGTTTACATTCACGGATTGTAGTAATGGATGTATGACGTGAAATGTGAATACTTGAAAAGGTAAAATAAAACTAAAAACACACCAATTCAGTATTTTCATTTTTCGATCCGTCAAATACAACAAAATTATACAAGTAAAAAAACTATAAATTACAATAACGTTTATATATAGATTTACAAAACTGTGATGGTGTGAGATTACCACGTGGGAATCGATGGTAAAAATAGTGAGAGAGAGAGAGAGAGAGAGAAAGAGGAAGGAAGAACGAGAAACCCTTTTTATACATTTTTCCGTTCTCACGAACAGCGCACATTGACTTAGCACCAGCTCCGAAGTCGGGACCAACTGCTCAACACGCCAACACTTCAGGTGCTTCATCGTCATTGTGAACCGACCACCGACTCCGGTACCGCGTTTCCGCCGCCGTCCCTTTGATGTAGCTGGTGAAGTTGTTGACGTTGCTGCTGCTGCTGGTACTGGTGGTGGTGGTGGTGGTGGTGGTGGTGGTTAGGCGAAGTCACCGCGGCGACCGCGTTGCACTTCTTCAGGTGCGTCCGCATGTTGCTGCTCTGGCTGAAGCTCAGCCCGCACTTGTCGCACGAGTACGGCTTGACGCCCGTGTGGTAGTTCATGTGCGTCTTGAGGTGGTGCTTCTTGGTGAACGATTTGCCGCACACCGCGCACGCGTACGGCTTGACGCCCGAGTGCAGGCGCATGTGCAACGTCATGTTGGACCGGTCGGCGAACGGTTTGTGGCAGACGGCGCACGCGAACGGCTTCTCGCCCGTGTGTATGCGCAGGTGCTGCTTGAGCAACATCTTCCGGGTGAACGACTTGCCGCAGTGGTGGCAACAGTGCGGCTTCTCGCCCGTGTGTATGCGCACGTGCATGTTGTACGCCACGCGCTGGTTGAAACTCTTGCCGCAGTACTCGCACTCGTACTCCTTCCGGTTCCGGTGGATCTTCATGTGCGAGCTCAGGTAACCGCGGTCGTTGAACAGCTTACCGCACTCCGGGCAACTGCCCGAGAACTCGCGGGTGCCCTCGTGCACGGACCTGTGGTACTTGTAGTTGCGCAGCTGGCTGAACTGTTTGCCGCACGACTCGCACACGAACGGTTTCTCCCCCGTGTGGGTTCTCTGGTGGATCTGCCGCCCGAACGGAGAAACAGAAACAGAAGAAAAAATAATAAATAAATAAATGAAAAATGTTTTACTTCGGTACGCGTCCAATGACATTGAGTGTATATTATTATTTTGATTGGTTGGCGATTTCACAATAATTGTCGGTCAACTAAAACGCGGCACATCTTATGCGCGCGAGATTATACAATAAGGTAGCTAAGGCAGTTTGTCACGAAAGTTTTGGATAATGTCGATAAACTCACGAAGGATTTAAAACGAAAACTTTAACGCTTGGTTTAGAGTTTAAACCAGTTGCGAACCGACAACCGAACACGGATTATAGAAATATAACTACACTTGAGCGGACAATATATTTTTGATTTTAATTTTTTTTTGTTTTTTTTTTTTACTGCCCTCGGAGTTAGTTTAATACCTATAATATTTAAAATACCAGAGTATATCGTATGGATTGATTTTAGTTATGTTCCGTTTTTAATTGTGTCACGATATACAGTGAAATTTTGAAAATGATCTAAGGGCTATACCTAGATGATTTTTTCAGAGAAGTTTTTATTATAATATTGCTATCGATAATCAATAAATAGGTTGTAATTAACGGTTCGATTATTACACTAATTAATGTATTCAAATATAATTGCACATTATTTGCACCGATTTATTATCAAATTTTGCAATTATCAAAGTTATTCCATACTGTTCTCACAGGTTTACCACTTTCTTTAAGCTCACAGATAAGCCTATAATTACAGAACTTCAATTGTATGTACAATTATTATAAACACTATAATAGATTTTTCCTAATAACTTAAATCGACCATAGTTGGTTTAAAATGCTATAAATATTTAGTGTTCAGATTTAAAATAATAAAAATTAATACATAACAAAAGTTTTGTGGATTTTGAGATTATTTTTTTCCTATATTATTATTATCTTTGTCAAGATCATTTTTATTATTTTTTTTTAAGATATTTAATTGCAATTTATGATATACAACGTAAATTTCATGATATTTTTAAACCTGTATTTTAGTCGCTTTTAATAATGCAATGAAAATAAAAATTATGAATTAAATGAAAAATGAATTGCTTCTAAACAATCAAATAGTAATATAACAATTTTTCAATTTATTTTAGAAACTTCCTGTATGTTTGTTTGTGCATGTATTTCAAATTTCAATAATAACTGGTTTTTTAAGTCATAGATGATTTAATGTAAAATGTGTGATGCTCAGTTCGTGAACGTGTTTATCAAACATTACCATAGTCCATAATGTTAATAATGTTACCTTAAGTGATGCTTTAGTCACGAATGTTTTTCCACAGTCCTGACAAACGTGATTTTTCGTTTGATTCGCATTCCGGTCCCGCTCCGGGATCCCATTATTGTTGGCATCACTAGTAACTTTTTGATTCTGATTCGTATGCTTTTCAGTGTCCAATGACGGCGACGTCGTCAGCGACACTGAGGCCGTTGTAGGTTCGTCGGGTAGAGTCGGCGGTAGCGGATTCGGATACGGTTCTGTTTGGATTTCCGTAACCTAAAATTAAAACTGGTTATGACGGGATGGTTTAAAATTAATGCACGTAGAAAGCGATGATATTTTGTCGGACGGGTGGAAACTAATTTTCGGGGTTTATATAAGATTGACAAGATTTATAGGCGAGGCGGTAACGTATCAATTACGCGCAGAAAATGGTTGCATGATGTTTCATGTGCCGAAAATAATAGGGACGTGATGATTATACGTATTATGTACGTACGGGGAATGTTTAAACAACGTAGGTAAGTAAACACTATATATAGTCAACACATAGTTTGTAAACAGTAGAGGTTTTCAAGTGTTATGTGTAAATATGAGACAAAAAAGGAATTGTAAACGTTCGTGTAACATCATTAAATCACGATTTGTGCAATTATTCAAATATGCTTTACAGCCGACTCGAACTTCAGATAGCTGTATTCATAAACACTTCGTATCTACAATTGAATACATTAAAAAATAATATCTAATAATAATAAATTAGTACTGTGAAAGTATCGACGCGCTTTTGTTTTTTAATATGCGATGTGTATGCGATATCGCCCACGGTCCTCGAGGACCAGTCACGATTAGAGATTATCCAAAATCTCAATTGCAATAATAGTGTTGTATGGTAATTTATGTGTGATGGTGCCTAGAGACAGCTAAAGAGAGAGAAAGGCCACTTTTGAATATTTTACTATAACCAATAGGATCTATATCTTTGGTCCAATCTAGTTTATTGATTCGGTCACAATGGTATGCAGTGGATATATTATTATTGTACTAATTAATTATTATTAATATCATCATAAAAATCGTTGCTCAAATTATATTAAAATTTTTACTCTGCAATTATGTGATGTTCATCGAGATACTCGATTGTAAATATTATTGCAATATTATACACTCTACGTTTATAATATCAATATATTATTGTAACTGAACTATATTTAGTTAGTCTTACAGTGATAAATCCACTATGTATTATAATAAATAGAAAGTGTCAGATATTTTTAAGATGATAATATTTAGGAATAGCTATAGAAAAATGCATGTAAATAGAAGTTTCACAGTATAACAACACTGCAGTGAAATTAGATAATTATTTTCTTACGTCGCTCGTCTTGCAGATATCTATGTGATGAACTATTTTTATTAGCTATTCAATTTTAAACTTTTGAATCGCATTCGAAAAATAGATTGCTTTTCCAAGCAAAACACAATATATTAAATATTTCTCTACTCATGTTGTATTACAATAATTTGTAATCAATTGACTGTCTTATTATTATTTACTCTCACCAAGATCTCTGTAATCAGAGAATACTCAGCGTTTGAATTTTTCCTGACATATTTTAAATATATAGCTGCTAAAATATACGTTATCATGAGTTTCCAGTAAATTATATAGAAGTAGTCCTCCAACATAATAGAACATCATTATAAATAATAGAATAAACTCGAATTTTTAGTTTTCCAGTCTCAATATTTTCGTTCACTATACGTTATACATGAATCGTTTATTGATTCTGGTTGTCCTATAATTAAATTAATTATTTTTTTCGTATATCAGCAGCCATAGTATATTAATACCGGTCGATGTCAGTTTCACAGTATATAGCTGAAACGTAGTCCAACATTTTTAGACTCAAGTGCATTATAATACTAATATGGCGAAAGTAACACTGATATATAATTCTAGTTATTGGATTTCTATTATATCGTTTTTTTCTTTCTTTTTTTTTTCGCTGCATTATTTTGAAACACTATTTACGTAATTAATTCATTTGTTCGATAAGAAAACAATAATTTATTTCTAGGTGAAATGTAGTCCTGTGACCATGTACGCTTTACATTTTAAACATTTAGATACTATAGTAGTAAAATGGGTGCGTATAAAAATATATTCTAATTTAGTAGTTATTTATTAAAACGTTACTTTTGCATTCTTATGAAACTATTGCGAAATGTTTACTTATACAAATTATATAATTACATAAATATAAATATACTTATGATGAATTATATTTTTGAAATTTTTTTTATTAGCCTTTAGATTTATGAAGTTATGTTACAAAAATAGTTTTAACAAATTAATTTTGTGGTAAGTACTTAAAATACAATTCAAGCGCACAATGCAATTTGAAATAGGATTAACGTATACATTATTATTTATCTATATTATTGCTTAAGACAAATACAGCTTACATTATAATGTACAATATTTGTATTAAATATTGATATCGACGTTTACCAATATATTCTTGTGTTTTAAAACACAAACCAATCATAGTAAATAATTTGTTTAATCATCTATTGATCTATATAATAATTTGAAACTTCCAACTGCCAAGATTCTATTATATTTTGATATTGAATAGTTGTTATAATCGCTGTAAATATATATAACAGTTGAATAGCGATAACTCAAACTTTTAAAGAATAAGTGGAAATTATTATTTATCTATAATTTAAATAATTTTGAACATAAAATAACTACAATATATAAATGTAAATATTTTGAAAAATATAAGCGTTTAATAATTTTGTGTAAGAGAACTATTGATAAGATTAATATCTTCAATGATCAATAGAAGATTCAGTCTGGCCCTAAAAAATAATTACGAATAATTAATATAATATGGTTTAATAAAATAAATTGTGTCTCTTTGAAATAGAATCGTTTATTTGTAAAAGCTATATTAACGAAAATTCTGAGATGCTCATAATACTATTATATTACAAGCTTTCCGTAAATTTACTTGTTTTGTTCAGGTAAAGATAATTGGTAATGCTAAAAGAGAAATATTACCCAACTATCAATTAACGAACAGCACTTTTGATTTTAGTGTTGTCACGTTCCGAGCTTGGCCGACGCTTGCAATAATAGGTATAACTGGTATAAGCAGCTTAGGTGGTAATAAAAGATGAAAATGACCGCACCACCGTAGTACGATCACGTAGGTATACGAGTACAGTATGACGTGTGTAAGTACCTACTTGCTATAATTGTAGTTGTTAAATGTGAATTTTCTATTGCAGATCAGAAGTTCTTCGTAGAAATAGTGATATGAGCATAGCAATCATTTTTGTTCTTACATAAATTACGTTTTTAGCATAATGTTTACATAGGTACCATTTAATTGTCCGTTATAAAATGATAATCATTTACGCACCGTTGTGGTACAATCTACATCGTTATAGTCGATTTATCTCCCCGATGGAAAATAATAAAATACGTAGATCATAATAATTATAATTTTATAACGACAATCATAATGACAATAATAATAGTATCTACTGATTATACTAATAATAACGTTTACTCGGCAAACATACATGTATTATATTCAATTCAAAAATATTGATATAATAATACATTATGTTTTGCAGTCAAGTTACCGTTTCGGCGACCGGTTGTTGGAGTGCTAATGATTCCATCGAGATTCACCACAATGTTATAATAGTTTCATTAAACTATGAGCCCCAAGAACGTGTTTTGAACCACATCGCGCGATACGGAAAAAGTAAGCACAACAAGAGTATAAGTACGTATAATTTAATGTATTCGGTATATACTTATTAATAATCGGCGGTTAAATACATTTCATTCAACATTCTATCACATAGCTAATCATTAATAATTGTACACATAATATTAAATTACATTTCATTTTCATTTTTAGTACACGTGCAACATTTTTTTTTATTCAAATTAATATTCAACTGAAAAATGTGTACACGAATAAATTATAATAAAATATTATGCTTATCGATATTATTAACTATTAAAATATTAAAAGTCGTAATGCAATATTATACGAAACATCGAGGTACAGCAATATAATTTATTCCGCAATATGAATGATTCTAGGGCAGAAATTCTAAGTTAAAGAATATACGGTCAAAATATCCCAAGTAGATATCAAATGAACAAAAACTTATTATCAAACAAATCAGTTTTGTACCCCATTCCGTTTTAATCCATTTAGTAATGGATATTTTATTCTGAATACCTATGTGAATTGTGAATATGTTGACCGAATATCGATTTGAATACATTTTAGCGTTTGTATGGGTCAATAATAAACTATATACTAATTTTATTGTGAAATTAACGTCTATCGTAGTCGCCAGATGAAAAATTGTTGATAGTTTTTTATCATTTTTTTTTTTTTTTTTTTACGAAATATTTTAATTAAATAATAGAGTAAATGATTAAAGTTCCAGTTTGAAAACTATATTGAATTAAAAAGTTCGTTTCGATGTAAAATGAGAAAATAAAGTGGTAATTTTTCGTCACCAAAAACTCTTATGATTAATAAACGATACATATTACATAGTAAATATTGCACTTTTTAGATGTCCCATAAATAATCGGATGACATCTATACGGCTATGCCATTGAAAAATATTTCACAATGCGTAACGATGACTAACTTATTAATGCTCGCCCCATATTAATTACGATTTACTATGATAGAATTAAGCGTTATAGTAATAGAACTAACTTAATTTTATAATTTCTAAGTCGAACGCGGGCATCAAATAGGTTACGTACAATTGATAACCAAATAGGTAATAGAAATTCTAGCAGTCCTAATGTAATCATGTATAAGTCCATAATACGGAGTTCCATGAATATATCTTCAAGGATCACTGTAGGATTCCAAAATATTTGTCCATAATTGATGCGAAATTGCGAAAATGTTTACACAAATTTCACCAAATAACTATGCATGATTGAACGAGAGAGTGATAAATGTCGAGAAACGCAATCTTAGCGACTCGTGCAAAAACACACTTAATGTATATTATACTAGCCTGCAGTAGGTAGATCATGGTCTTGAAAATGACTATTGCGGGGGGCTGCCCAAGCTATCCCCGAATAATATTTGTTTGTAAGACTAATATTGTTTTACATTTATTATTCACCATGTATATACGATTTACATGAAAATTACCGAATGAAACGGGTCGTATTCGTGCGATACACGTTCAGTGATATTATAAGATATTATTTAAGAGGTAATACGACCGAGTGATTGAATCAATCGGATAAAATAGTGCAAGGATAATACGAAGTGTGCGGTAAAAAGAGAAAAGTGCAGATGAGAAATCGACTGAATATCACTAACCTTTATCAAGGTGGTGGTAGGTGACGGCACGGTCCTCGAGTCCTGTACGGCTCTAGGAGTCAAGTCCTGTGCGGCCCTGGGAACCAAGTCCTGTGCGGCTCTAGGAGTCAAGTCCTGTGCGGTTCTGGAGGCCAAATCCTGTGCGTTCCTAAAGGCCAAATCCTGTGTGATCCTGGGATCCGAGTCCTGCGCGGTAACGGAAGTCGAGTCGTACGCGGTCCAGGGAGCCGGATCGTAGTGCGCGGTCCTGAGAGCCGAGTACTTGGGTGCTGCGCATGGTGGCCGGGAGTTTTGGGCCCAGGGCGAAGGCGTTAGAATGCCCGTGGTCCTTGGTGGCTGCCGGATCCTGCAGGACGGTGGTGACCTGTACGAGGGTGGGCTGCGCGGTCGATGCAGCGACATCGGTGACGGGGGCGGTGGCGATGGTGATCGGGCGGTGGACATGTCCAGGTGCCGCCGGGGGTCCAGCAGCGGCCCGATGCCCAGCGCTCCGGCGGTGGATACGAAACCGTCCATGCTGTGGCCGGGCACGACGGCCGCGCCCGTGTACACGAACTCGAGCACGCGCTGCACGTCCTCGTGGCCGACGTCGTGCAGGATGATGGTGATGATGTCGTCCGCACCGGGATGGCCGAGGAACAGCGTCTGCGGGCAACAATAATAAGACGGTGTTTACTGAAATAATTATCGCTGCTGGGTTTCCCGTCCGTTGCATTTGCAATAAATTTATTATACTTGTGATGTTTTTTTCCTCTCTCTCTCTCTCTCTGTTTCTTTCTATCTTACTATTTCGCCCACTCTCTGTTTCTCTCTCTCTGTTTCTTTCTATCTTTCTATTTCGCCCACTCTCTCTCGTTTAGCAATGACAACGGCCGCGTTGGGTTTATCGCTCGACAATGCCGCCGCGGTGACCGACCGATAAACTTGCGCGTACGGCAGCGGCTGCCAGTCATTGATTTGTTCTTGTTGTTGTTGTTGTTATTATTAAATATACGGTAGTATGAGCATACAATTATTTCATCAATTATTACTTAATGTGATAGTATTTATTCATACCTAATCAACCATACGTCGACATAGAGGCATGAAGACGCTCGAATTTACGCGACAGTATATTGTAAATAGCAGTGGCGTGTTGAACTCATTTTTGATGAGGAGCGAAAATTAAAAAAATGTATACAAGGTACCCATCCACCCACCCACCCTTCCCCACTTAACTTTTTTTATGAGCCAATAAAGTCCAAATTCGTATGAAATATGTCAAATACGCGATAATTTCCAAATTATTTTGTAGTATACGTAGTATATTTCTATTTTCTATGATAAACCTTAGTCACCACTATATATTTTGTGGTAAGGGGACCACCCACCCCACAAACATTTTGAAGGAGCAATTGCTCTAAAATAATACCTTCACCACGCCACTGATAAATAGGTACCCTTAGCAAGTTAAAATCGGTCATACGCGTTTCCTGCGTGTCTCTTTTGACGCTGGTTTGCAAACTCACATACGCGGACACGTTTTTAAAATAGCGCTTTCAATCAATGTTGGTTAGAAGCGAAACAAGGAAAAAACAATTATATCGGTCTCCGATCGAATTTACGCGTCACACGTGAAATGGGATTACCGCCCGTTGTCGGGAGCTGTATTATATTAAAATAAAAGTACGTATACATATCGAATCGTGTCCGAACGTACACCTACGTACGTGGTTTACACTCGCGTCGCGTTGATTGAACCGAATGACTCCTGGAATGTTGTTCTTGAAAGCTGTGCATGACTCTCTTGGATAATTAAATTTCCCTGCGGTAATCGATGATTATTTCAATACCATTTTATGCTAAGTAATTGTTGAGCTATCATCATTGAGTAGCAGTTTAATATGTATATATATAAAAAAAAAACATTTTATGGTTGTATATAATTATTATTTTACAGAGTATACAAGCCGCAAACGCTCCTTTTTTATGCTGATGCATAATATAATGACGAACTCGCAGCAATTCTCAAATTTTGTGTATACAGACTACGGACCAATATAACACATTTTTACACAATTTATCACGTGACCTTTTTAAAAATAACAATCAACGTAGACAATGGGAGGAGATTACGCCCTTCAACCCCTTATACTTTTTCAACTATCTTATTAATTAAATGGAACTATTACAATTTTTGTTTTTTTTTTTTTTTTTGATGTCCTACGAAGTTCACGATAATGATACTTAATAGATAGTTGATAACCAAAAAAATCCGGGTTTTCAAGTTTAAATGTTTCCGTGACTGTTCACTGACAAAGTACGCAAAGATGTTGAATTCATACTAGATAATAATTGTTTATCAAAAAAGTTTTTGCTTTATTCTTTTGCATTACCCGTGGCCCGTAATTTGTGAAACGTTGTATCTATCAAATACTCGTGTACCGTACACGATATAATGAATGAATAATACACCTATTTTTTAGAATGTGCCACGAACACAGCACTTTTTTTATCATAAGGAAACGGTAAAGTCCCAAAGGATACCCTGTGAAGATTTCTACCGTTATGCGTTGTCATTTCAACAGTGATGTTGTTCTATTATGTTCTATATATCCATTTATACAACACGTGCGTACTTCAGTATCGTAATTATTGAGTTACTTATTATTATTAATAATAACCCTAATGATTGAATTATAGTGAATTTTTAATTACGTATAATTATTATGATTATTTCAGTGCGCTTGCATGCGTCGTGTAGTGAACTGTTTAAATTTGACTGTTGTTGAGTAAATATATTTATATTATTTATATTATTTATATTATTATTTGATAATCGACCTTACAGAATGCAGCGATTTGACCTCATTGATTAAACTGAGGTGTGTGTGTGTGTGTGTGTATTATTATTATTATTATTATAATTTGTGTTGAAAACAGAAAAAGTTTGTTGTTTTATAAGGTACATTAAATTTGTATAAACAGTTATAGCAATTATGCGCATAAGTACCATACTTATTTCTTACTTGCAAATACGAACTGCAATACGATAGCACAACTTTATGGGCTCTCAACTTGTATCCATCGGCACAGCAAATAATTACGTCTGCAAATTCTTCCGAGTTCATCATTTGTTGTAAGTTGGACATCAGCCTGTCTTCGTGATTATCGTATTCGATGTCTCCCATCTAAAAATACCAAGTAAAGTTGTTATTTACAATGAATAAAACATACAATTAACTGAATTAACCGATAAAACTCTTTAAAATAAAATCAAAAAATGGAAATAAAAATTTATTACAATGGTGCGTGCGAGTACCTATACATATTATATGTAGTGGTTTTTTGTTGTTTATTAAATCTTTTTGAATTAAAAAATCATGTTTACCATTAAGTTTTTTTCGTTAAAAATCACTAAATCTAAATATCAGTAAATTTGATCAAAAACACAGAGTCATTATATATTGTGTCCCATCGAAATCTGACAAATTTTCATGGGACTAGTAAAATTAAGTCAGATCTTTATGGAACAGTACTTTTTTTATTTACGTTAGTTTTTTTCAAGTTTAGTTTAAAAAAAATAAAATATTACGATATCCGGATATCATGTCTATATGACCGTAAAACGGAACCTGTACGTAAGTAAGCCGCGGGGAAATACCGTCTACTTTAGGTAATCATTCGCTCTTTGATTCATTATTCAGTAACAAATTCGCAATGACAATTCACGAATAGAGCAAAGCAAGCAATAATTATTCATAAAATATTTAATGCGTGCAGATAATATAATGTTTTCTTTTTTCGGATGATTATTAGTCTACTAGTTGCTAAAAGACGACTATCATAATAAGTATAATTAGCTAATTATTATACATGTATATTAGGTAAATAAATTATATTTTTAATCGATTAATCACAAAACTTCAACAATATATCATATTATTGGGGAGCAGCCAAAAATCTAATACCAACTAAATTCAAACTTTTTAAAATATTTTACTTCATATACTTTTCTGGAAATCCCCATAATTGATTAAAAAGTACAGTAGTCAGGTAGTATCGAGAAGTCTTATAATAAAACTGTACTTACTTAATGATACTTTGAAATTTTGATTATTTGAATTTAATACTCAACAGCTGTCACTAATAGGTGACTTCTTTAATCACGACATTCATAACATTTACTATGCTCGTATGCGTATATACTAATTGTTATGATTTTTGTACAGATAGTATACGAGTTAAACGTACCAAATTTTAAAAAAAATATGTATAATATAACATAGTGTATGTAGGTTATAGAATTGTTTATAGAAGCAAAATGGATGAATATAGAAATTTCAATATTAAAATTATGTGACACTATCGGCTAACTGATAAAACTGTACGATTTATTAACGAAAAAAAAAATAAATATATTTAATAATTCAACCTTGAAAAAAAAATGCAATTTATAACGTTATTAATAGATATTATATTGAAATTATGCGTTTGGTTTCGGAACATTTAATTCGTACCTCGTAGCCATTATTACTGAGAATGGAAATAGATAACCATGTAATTATGACTAAATTATACGGTGCACAGATCATGACGTGCCGGTAGTAATATGACCGACGAAAACGAACGTACGAGCAAAACAACGACTACACGGCGGGAACACGCGCGTACCGCATGGACAACGGATTTTTTACTATTATTTGTCTTGTTAATTCAGTGCATGACAAGAGCTATTTATTTAAGTCAGTCTACAGTAAATCGATGACATGATGGTGTCAGAAAATCTAATTTCAACCCGTAGGTATAGCTGAAAAGAGTGATTGGAGTTTTGGCGAAAACAAAACGTGTAGGTTATATGCGCGACAGTGAAGTGATTATTGAATTGAAGGGAAGTAATTAAAATGTGACGTCTTAAGTGACCGAGTGGCTTAGATCGAAGTCTGCTGAACACCCGTTCGTTAAAGAGGAGAGATTAAGAAAATAATTGCGTAATGCATTAATAGACAAAAAATGCATAACGTGATATACAACAATGCTAATAATAATAATAATAATAATACTAATAAGTATTATAATAAGTATATTATAGTAAGTATTATAGTATATTGTGGAGATGGACGGATTTGAAGAGTAGATAGACCACTGGACAAATGTAAGAAAACTTCAAATAAATCGTTACGTCTCTTACGGCCAAATGCAGTTGTACTTTGTGCGTACCTACTATGGTGTTTTCTAGACTTGGTATACTATTATAGTGAAGGTGAAAAACTAAAACAGCTATTTTTTCCACTCGTAGTCTTGCGATTAGCATAATATTAATCTGCTTGCTATTATTGTTCGCGAACGTCATTATTGTAAATGTCGTGACATCTCTATTGGTTTTTTTTTTAAAATTTTTTTTTTTGTTTGTAGTATATTAGTGGGCAAGATAATATAAGGTTCGGTGAGTTCTATCCAACGAAATGTTAAGTAATTGGCTTGCGTTATTAAAACAAATATATATATAATATCAGACCGATGGCGAGAATATTCACACATGAACGGCGGGAAACAACCGCGAAAGTCGAGAGTGAAAACATTTTAGTTCTCGAATTTGAATAACATTGCACTACTATATCATATTGTTTATCAACCCGTATTTACTATACATAGAATATAATACGAACTTCCGTAATAATATCGGAGATAATATTCATGAAAATACGTTTAATCCGAACTATTCGCACAGTGGTTTATACCTTATTATATCGTTTTTAATGTATTTATGTGTATGTGTGTGTGTGTGTGTGTATGTGTGTGTGTGTGTGTGTGTGTGTGTGTGTGTGTGTGTGTGTGTGTGTGTGTATGTATGTCCATAGCTACTGAATAATTTACTGTAAAAACAGGCTGTTATGGATATATATATATATAATAAGTATTAGCAACAACTCAAATCACGGCACTCCTTATAATATTATGTTTGAAAACGAAAATTCGTTGATGCAACTAACGTGCGCTTTAATCCGCAATATGAACGATAAGAAACAATAAGTGCGTATTATAGCAAACGTTCATAGGAGTTCTAATCGAGATGACGAATAGTTTTCAAAACCGCGTTTGCATTATAATGGAATATTCAGTAGTTCAGTAGGTATTATTTATAGTGCAACATGCTTGATGTGGGCCAACGGCCGCAGGTGGTAAATCGCGAGTTCAGCATATGATTCACTTGTTTTATTATAAAATAAACTGTATAATGAAAATAAATTGAAAAGATTAATTAATTATGAAGTAGCCGTGTTTGATTTCTGAATGCGTTTTCAAATTTAGAAACACATTGAATACCTGCAGGACATAATCACACTATAGTCCATAAGATCGTCTTTTGGGGCCATAAATTAATTAATTTTTGTTTTCATATTAATCGCTCAGCACATATTTCATATTTCAAAGTGATGAGATAATGGACAACTGAAAATTCGTTAATCCAATCATTTAAAATATGACAGTTGTTGTGGAACGTACATTTGTCTTGAAATATTGAAATGCCTTAAAATTAATACAAAATCAGTTGTTATACGTATCTCATATTATTATAATATTCATAAATTCATAATTATATGCTTATGAATACCAATACTGTATTATTTTTTTAGTTTATGCATTGATCATAATTTATAATAAGTTATAACTGATTTCACATTTTTAAACGTTATTTTGTGAGAAATTTGGTGTGTGGAATAATATATTATATTTATGGTGAGCGAGAATATTTTAACCAATAAAGTTAATTAAAACAGCATGACACATAGTACCCATACTATAGTATACATTTTAATAGTTCAATAAGTAAATATGTGAATACTGCATACAAATATAAAATGGTAAATATTTATTGTTTTGGCATTGAAATTTCTAATCTAATTTATGAAAAGTAGCTAATGGTTTGATAGTGGACGAGCACACTTGTATAGTTGTAAGAGTTAAGTGTTAAGGTTGTATTTTAATCATTTTCAATAAAAATGATTTTTCTATATTTGTGGAATGCCATCACTCACCAATTTCATGTTAATATGTATATTATTATTTATTAAAATTATACTATCATGAATATTATTAAGCAATCATTTTAGTTTAAGCTAACTATGGTAACTACGTACTTCCAAATTCATGTTACACAACGTATATAATAATAAAATAATATAAAATCTCTATCGAAAAATTAAAATGTTAGATAAGAGATGTGACTATAATTTCTAAAGCTAAACATAATATCTTAACGACAGCACCTGTCTGAGTGCAAAATTATAATTTATTCTTTTTGGCAAAATATATGTATATTCTACACTCGTATGGTATTAATGTTATTATAATACATTTTTATTTTTTATTTTTTTTTATTGAAATTTTTATTATAACATTAAAAGTATTAACTTTCAGTAAGTTTCTATTATTTTTTATACTAATGTATAGAATTTTCAATGAATAAAAACAAATAAACCTATTGGGTACTATATTCTCGTATAACTAAATAACAATTTTATCTTTCTGTAGCTGTATTAAATATTTAAAATGGCACTTGGACAATTTGGAAGTTTGAATTGAATTCAACATGTATATATCGCCCACTCGAGGTATTCAATAATGTAACTACACTAGGATGTAAGGTTCATGAGTATGGCCTAATGTTAGCAATAAAGAACATCCTACTCGAATGTACCAGTTGTTTCGAATAGCTAATGTTCCAATGTTCCAAAATCCAATAGCTGTTATAAGAAAGAACACTTTCACAAACAATAATTCACGCATGTTTGGTCGTAATCGTTTTCCTACTCATATATGATGTTATTAATTATTTAATAATTAGCTTACAAAAATTTAATGCGTTGAAACTTTAAATAATATAAATTATGTTTATAAATAATTATTATTGGTTATACGCATATAAGGTTTACGTCAACTATGAGAGCGAACATTAAAATCATCCAAGTGTAGATATTATAATATTTATTTACTATTCAAGTGCCGATGTGATAATAATTTATTTACGTGTATTTTCCGACGAAAATCCTATCTCTGGACTACAATCAACTATGTTAAACATCTACTATAATAAATAATATTTACAAAATATTTGTCCTTATTTTTGTCTGATCGTAAATTATTAATAAGTCACTCAAATGATGTACATAGGTAAAAGAACGAATTTCAGACAGCCTGTCGTGATCAGTACAATTTCTAGTTGTGCCTAGTGCAAATTGTTAAACATACTCAATGTGCTCAAGCGTAACTGACCAATATAGCTATCGGTTGTTTAAACTTTCATCAATTATTTGTTTTGACCATTGCTATGCAAGCGAAACTAACTTTTGAAACGATCGTTGCATTATATTATACATTTGTGAAAAACAACTGTATAGTTTCTGGTATTTCAATGTCTATATCAATAATTTTTATAATATTATTAGTTATTACTGTGTGCAATAAACTTGCAATTTTTAACATTAAGAAAACTACTGATATTTTTTATTTTATTTTATTTTATATAATATCAGTAAAGATTACTAGGCCTCACTGAGTTTAGACTCGTGTGGAGGTCACTTATAGGATTAAAATCACTCGCGCAAATGTTATAAATGTTTTCGAGGCAACTTTCAAACTTACAAGTGCAATTTTCGATCATAATATACTCGCACGCAATAATGGAATCAATTCGGGAGAGTTTTCCTAATGCACAATAACTTCACTGCCTTCGTTTTGATTAATGACGAAAAACATCGCAGCACCCGCGCGACATCGCTCTCGTACCTACGCCTGTATATACCTGTGCACGCGCCGGTACAATGTATTATAATAAGGTATAATATACATTATAATGTACTATTATATGGGTAAACGGCCGCAATAGTAATGATAGTATATGGGTACCATTTGAATACGCATATTTACGTATTTATTATTCGCGTGTATTACTCGACCACTGCCCGTCGATGGGGGGGGAGGGGGGACTTATACACGCAAAAAATGTTATGTCGAAGAAAAATGGGGGGAGGGGGAAAACCGGTCCAATAACGTCCTTATATCGCTTGCACGGTAATGTAATTAACATACATATTACGTCCCCGACACTTACGCACTTTCGTGTCATACGCGTATAAAATGGGAAACGGTTTCAACAATATTCTTCCTGCACAGTCGTTGGGTTTTTATTGCGCACATATTATTATCATCGTGATCATTATTTTAGCCGGTGTCGACTTTCTAAATTTCTGGAAGACGACTCGTTTTGAAAACGGTTTTTGCGAGGGAAAAAATAAAATACATTCCTGTACGCGCGTGTATATGTACATAATACTATTATTATTATTATTATAATGTAACAGAAACACGAGAAACCGATTTTATCGCGTATCATACGGAACGTCGTCGTTGTCGTCGTCGTGCAACAGCAGTTTCGTTTCTAGTCGCGACCTCGTTGTCAAGCGATCCTATGCGTTGCGATCGTCGTAGTCGTCCGCCGGCCGCACTGTTATCGATATAGAGTATGTTTATACTCTATAAATATATAGAGTTTAAAAACGAATATATTTTTTATTTTCATTTCCTCCCGCGGAATACCGTCGCTTAAAAAAGAACACGTCATAATATAGACGTATTATTATTCCATTAACGGGGTCGCCAAAAAGAGCCCACTCGTAATAAGGCACGGTTTAACGTTGCAGTAATACAAGTTACATCTGTTGCATAACATGCATTTAGCACTGCTGTATAATCTAACCAGTCGATTTTAATCCAATCTCTCTTCATCTTTATTCAATATCATGTTGTTTTAAAATCCATATTCGTTAAAAAAAAAAGTCCAACTGCAACCATATACGGACCATTCATCGTATTTCGTAACTATATTTTCTAACTGATGAAACATAAAGTTGATAAGTCAACCAGGCCTTAAATAAGCTCATGATGGAAACTTTATAGAAGATATGAATTCCGTCTGCTGTGGGCTCTTTGCAGACTATTATTTCAAATGATATCTATTGAAGAGCTATTTTTTGTGCTATTTTGATATTACTGATTTACGCTCTTTTCGGCTAACTTTTCGCAAATGTGTTGGTTTTTGGGTAACGGACATTGATGTTATACGTAACTATATATATTATTATCCGTACAAAACATACGCGCGAGACTATTTGAAATTCCTGCGTATCTGTCAAATTATATATTATCTATTATTGTCGCACATCGCACCCCGCTTGAATGTTTCGCATGACGCACGGGTGGCCCAAAATTTGTTCGTAAACAATAGTATCGTCGATTAAAGTTACAAAATATGTATAGTACGCGAGGTGAAAAGTGAGCCGCGATCGTCATGCGCCAAGCGACGGTTTTTCATCAGGGCTACTCCTCCTGTTTTCCCATCTAAAATAATTTCAAACGATGTAATGTTGATTTTTTATCATAAAATACATAATATACAAATATGAAATAATACATAAAATACTTAATATACAAATAATACATAAAATACAATTTTTTAATTAATAATATCATTTTCATCATCATCTTCGTTAGTAGAACTATCGTCGGGATTAATCGTGATAATAATAGGCTCCAAAATTTCGTCTCTTAAATCTTCCTTCATCAAATCCTCTTCCTGGATTTTATTGCAGTGTTCACCAAATTTTACCCAATCTTCTGTTGTAACTGCATCTAAAGCACTGTTTACTAACATTTCTACATCTGCCATTTTGAATGTGTTATTTTTTTCCGCAACTTTACCCTTAACTTGCGCCCAGATTAATTCGATTGGGTTATATTGACAGTGGTAAGGAGGAAGTCTTACCACTTCTGTAGTGCAATTTCATCCAATTTCTATTTTTTTCTTTTGGTATCGTCAATTTCACTTTTTCCCGTAATTCACTTCATGTCTCTACGGGAGAAAAGTTCACAGACTTATTTTGTAACCATTTTTGTAAATCTGCCTTTCGAGAATTTGCCTTAGGGTACTCTTCTGTTAAGGTAGAATGGTATGTGGCATTGTCCATCATAATTATACATGGTTCTTCTAAATTTCCCAACATATCTATAAACCATTTCTGAAAAATGGTCGCGTTCATTTGAGAGTGATAGTCTGCCCGCAATCCCGACTTGCAACGAAAAACCAGTTTTGAATTTTTAACAAAACCAAATGAAGGCGACCCAGTGTGACACACAATAAGCCGACCACCCTTCCCAATGGGTACTTTTAATCCTTCGATGTTTTCGGAGTTTTGCCATACGTGTCTTCGCGTATGGTTTTGGTTTACCCATGTTTCATCTAGGTAAACTATTGGCTTTGTGTCATTATTACTCCTGAACTCGTTCATTTTTCTCAAAAATTTAACCCGAGAAGAAACAATATCATTCCATTCCATTAAAAATTTATGCCCATCATTACATTTTTTTGTATTTGAAATGTAAACTACGCAAAATATGTCGTACGGACCATTTTGAACCCGAATAATTAATTTTTTCATGTAACGCTCCCAATATTTTTGAACTTGTTGGGTACTGACCATTATCATAAAAACTATGAACTGTTCTTCTGACAACTTCATTGTCAAAATCGTCTAAGTTGGTCATAGGTTTCTCACGTTTATAATTTTTCCTTGGAGACTTAAATAAAGAAGGTTTAGCATCTAGTTGATTTTCGCCTACAGATAATTTTTTTCCTTCAGCGCAATCTCGTTTAACACAAGCAAGACTTACGCCACACGCTTCAGCAGTCATTTCACAAGTTTGACGAAAGAAATTACTAAGTTCTGGCTTACCTTTGTCACCAGCCAATGCTTTGAAATAATTATAAACATGAAAAATTACTTTCTTCGTTTGAGAATGTGTGTCTAGATAGTTTGCCATTTTCAAAATATTTTTATAAACGAATAATTAATAAAGAAATAATTAAAATACCACAAACATTCAAACATTAAAAACGCGCACTTTAAAAACCAACGATATGCGAACGCGGGAAATATGATTGCAAACGTAGATTATAATAAGTGAATAATAACACGTGTAAACTCATATCACGAATGTCTAACCAAACAAAATATTGTGGAATGCAACAGCTGCAGCCATATGAAAAGAAATTGGTCTCCAAAATTCGATGAATAGTACTATAAATTACCACCTGCTGTTTTTAAAATGCGGGCCAGCTGTTTCCATTTCTCTCAAACGTAGAACCCCTGAAAGCAATGAAAATGACCACTTGGCGCGTGACGATCGCGGCTCACTTTTCGCCTCGCGTACTATAGTTGTCGATATGCTAACAGCCGCTTGGGTTTCGATGCTCTAAAACGGCTCTATATTTAAAATGGCACACATAATATCCATTGAAAAAATGTGTTTATTTGATTTTGCTATTAGGTTACGAAATAGCGATTAAATATACTAATATACTATATATTATATATTAAATAACTACATGTCTAAAAAATCAAACCAACGATATAAAACGTAATATAATTGATTTTACTGTTTGTAAGCGGATTACTAGGTACGATATTCAACAAATGTTCCGAGTTGTCGAAGAAAATCGGGTTTCAGAGAAGAGTTGTTTTTCTAATGATTAATTGTGGAATAGTTTTCTCAATGTTATTTTTTTTTTTTTCTATAATTGATTTTATTATATTAAAATATATTAACATTACAAATATATCATACAATTAAATAAATAGATAATATAATGAATAATATAATGAAATCTATCTACCACCTGTAAGCAAGCTTGTGATGATGGTAGAGAGTTACATATTCTAATAATTAATATAATAATCAAATAATCGTATAATAATGAAACAATAGTATAAATAAAAAAATTAAACACATTATTAAAGTTTCAACACAAATAAAACCATACACATATATAGTTAAATGTTCCTGATTTTTAAAAAAATATAATATATTTGAGTTACCGATGTGTTACACAGCATATTGGACTACGAGTATTGTTGTGTACGTTATTTTCATGGTCAATGCAATCTAAGCATGTATTATTAATATTATTATAAATGTGCATAATATTCAGTTGTGAACATGAATATTGGCTGTCGTTAGTAGTCACTAGCGCAATAGCGAATTTATGAAGCATTAATTATTTCCTCTACTTGATTATATATTTATTTTTTTCGTGCTAATAGAAGAGACACATCTTTCTTTAGGTATATAACGGAATTATACACACAAATACAACAATTTTATGGCAATAACTATAAAAGAGAATACGAGATAATTTACTATCTTTGTGTAATATACGCATAAAACTTGTTATTATTTGGAGTATCTAATAATTTAAATATATTTTAACTGTTATTTGATGATAATTTTTGATAAAACGTGTAAAGAAAACCAGTTTTTCTGATTTTTGACTTAGGAATTGTAAATTATTACCTATCAATATGAGAGTTTTACTTGTATTAAACTAAGAATTATGCAGACTAGAAACAATTTTTTAAGTTGTTATTGTTCTTAAATATTTATAGCTTCTGTTTTTCTATCGAATAAACATGCTTTATTAAAAATACACGAAGTATAAAAGTAAGTATACTTACTAAATGTTAATCATTTGTAATTGCAAACAGAAAAATAAATAATAAATGGTAAATAAATGGTGGCGTTTGGTTTCCTTATATTTTAGTAAATCGAAGAAAATAAATATTTCATAAGGTAGTTGGATTAAATAGTGAAAAATAGGTCATTAATATTTTTACTGAAATTCCGCTATTGGTTCTTTAATAAACCTTAATGCATTTTTGTACAGACTATACCCGCCTTCATGTCGTAGATATATTATTAAATTATACGTTGATTTGATGAATTTATGTTTAGTTTATCACTAACTGAATTCTATAAAACAAGTTTTGGCTACCTGTATTCACATGTTGCGCAAATGTTAGTATAATGTAACTGGGGATATAGTAGGAGAATAATCCATAAACTATTCAGATCTGCTATACGTTTGGTATTAAAATCAATATGAACGCGACAATTAATAATATATCATCGTTAATATCAATTTAATATTTTTTAATTACCGTGGTGCGAAAGGTAATACTGTATATTGATTAATTGTATTTGTGAGCGTCACCGAAATAAGTTGTTTTCTTTCGTGTTTCTTTCAAATTAAACCATCCGAATCATAGGATACTAATCCATTAATCATTTATCTATAATTAACGTTTGAGATCTAATTGATGTAAATTTTAGAAGTTTGTACCCAGGTATATGTTGGATACACATTTGTATCGCTGGCTAAATATTGTTCGCAATGATGCGATGAGGTGAATAAGTTACTGGTCTCAACTGTATACTTTATTATTCAATGATATTACATCAGGTTATTTGCTTACGCTTTAATACTATAATAAAAAAAAAATATTAAATGGATTATATCTCCATTATGGTATATAATAAATAATAATATCCATAAAGGCATTAAAATTCAAATCATTTATCAGTTGGTAAAAAGTAAAATCACTTCACCAAAGAACTCAAAATCACTATAATCTACTGATTAAAGATCTTTCCTCTCTCATTATTGTCTCTAAAAGTCCTAACAGACGGTTAAAAATATATTGACCTTAGGACTTATTAATTCTAGTATGACAAATCAATTTTCTGAATTATTACTGGGAAACTATACCCATCTGTCATTTTGATTTGGAAATTTAGTTTGTATAGATTTTAGATTTTAAATATATTTCAATGAAAACAAAACACACATTATTGTTAAAACAAATACATTCCTCGTTTCATTTGTATTTAATAGTTCTATACAAAATATAGAACAATGTTATTGCTGATTGTAATGGTTTGCCGATAAATCAGCCGTATGACGATAATATCACTTTTCGTCGTTCAATGTGTAATAGTGGAAAGCAATCTTTACTTGACTCGTATAGTTTTGGTATCTGCAAAAGTTACAACATTTTCCGCGATAAAATAGAGACTTTTATCAAAAATAATCTAAATATAACGAGATAATGATGAACTTATGACCTCACGATTTTCCTATGCGGTTTATCGTGTTCGGTCTTATGATATATTGTGGTACATATTTCAAAGACATTCCAACTTCAACACTCTCACTGAATTATGTAGAATATTATTCGTTCCCGAAGCAGTAAAGTATTGAATAATCATTTTCAACGTCACTCACTTCTTCTTTTTCCAGTCATACTTGTACCCTCCCTCACCACAAAAGAAACTCGCTGGTATACTGTCGAATACATACGTATAATCACTTATCTTATTTTTAAAATAATAAATAGAATTACAGTTCCAAATATGTTCTAGAGAAGATTTTCGCAGTGTTTTCTATCCATATTTTTGAAATTTTATTTTCATTTTTATTATTACCCTTTAAGACATTTTCGATGTTTCGATGAAATACTGCAATACCTTAAACATCAAGAAGTATACCTCAAGAACGTCAAAATATGTTAGCTGGATTCTGGACGTATGTCAACTGCGGTACAGAATTACGGTTAACTAGTTTCTAATGTTTCTATATTATTTTATGAAGTTAACATCATTTATAGTTATGTATGTAGATAGATGCATGCTTGTAGTTCGGTAGTTTCTTTTGTGTTCACATAATTACCAATTAGAATAAGTAAAGTGTATTAGGCCTACAGGGGAATGAACCATATAAAAAGTGCCGCTCTGTGTGTAATACCCCAATGGCGTAAAGTTTCACAACACAATAGACGTGTGTATATGTACTGGTGTGTTGCTTAAGTATAAGGTTTTTCAATAAGTAGAAACTTAAGCGTTTTCATTAATATGTATTCTATTTACGATGTGTAGAAAATAATATAATACATCACGGATATTATATATATTTTATTACAGAATAAGATAAAATATAAATATATAAAATATAAATCTACTGTTTAGTACTTTTAAGAGTTCACATTTATTGAAACCTGTATTCAGATAAACGTCTACCCATTTTAAGGGATATAATTCGTTGGAGATTGGTGTCATTAATATTTCGGTTGCAGGCCACAAATTAGAGTCGGTGGGATGTATTGTAGATAAGTATTTTCGATAATAGTTAATATTCTATATATTTTTGGAATGAACTTTTACCGTTTTCGAAAAACTATTTAATTTTATCCGGTCTTGTGGTTGTCTGTAAAAGGCGGCATATGATTACGCGGGATCCTTACCGCTATAGGCAATACCTTTTTGAGCGTACGATTGCGTGAGCTATCATCAATATTCGAGTGTGGTGTATCTATTCATTATCATTTGGTATTGCCGCGGAAACAGGGCAACATTATTGGTGTATTTACAGCCAGTATGCTGGGATGTAATTGACCTTAGCAGTGTTTACACCGTGCACTGAACTTTGATTTGTACTTACAGTCGTACGGCGGTGATAGATAAACTATCGAGATTAGCATAATACTATTTGTTATGATGAACGTTGCACTGGGCTTTATATCTAAGGTTAGTTGATTAAGCCGAGAAAAGTTATTAGTATGTAACGAAAAAAAAAAAAAATTACATGTCTTACCTCTAATATGTTTGTATCTGCAACCAAAGTATAAACGCAAAACACGTTTTATACGATTGAATATTTCATAATAGAGTACGAAGTTGAATACTATACGTTTTATACTATTGTGTATTTCTTAGTAGGTTGTACTGATATTGTTGTATTTGTATTGATTGATATATTTTGGGATATTTTTTTTGTTGGAAGCTTAAAATTTTAATCTTACAACAATTTGTTTTCAATCAACCTTTTTATTGATAATGTTTTATTTTATTATTCAGATGACGTTTAATAATGAAATAAGGTTCCAAAAGTTCGTAAATCTAAATTTTTATTTTATTTTTCAACACAATATTTTACATAAATTAATGTTGAATTCTGTATTGTTGTCACGACAATGAATTTCGAAATGTTTCTATAAAATATTGTAATTATGTATTTTATACAATTTTTTTATTTACGAAAACAATAGTGGAATATACGATTATATAAAAATAAAATAACGATTGATTGATGAATGTGGCATTATAATGTTAATGTTAGGAATAGATAAAATACTATACTTATAAACTGTATTTTTTTTTAATTTTTCTGCAATAAATTATTCTTGAAAAATATCTAGGTATAAACACTATAAACCAAATAGATTATAATTGGATGATAATGTGAAAAATTATAATATAGTATAATATCAATAATGTTCATATGAAATTAGATGCTGATCAGATTTTACGAAAAACAGTTTCGCGTTTCGTGTTTCGTGTTTCGTAGGATTTCGTTGTGGTTAGGAGAACACTATATTTACATATTATTTGACTTTTACTAAGTGTTACACAATTAAGATAAAATAAAATATTTGGCAGTCATTTAATTTAAAACATATTATATCCTTTGAAAAAGTGTACCAGTATTATATGCAATAGATAGTTTTACTAATAAAATTTTCAAATACTTTTTTTTCCCCCATCAAGACCTTCTAGCGTATTACTATAAGGCCGGATAATTACACTTTTTTAGTATAATAAAAATAAATAAAATTAAATTAAGTTTTAAATTAAAGTTTTTAATTGCCTAAAACGGAATTTTATATTGTTTAAAGTTGTGAATATATTTATTGCATTTAAGACTTTCAGACTAAAGAGAACAATAATAATATCTTCCACAATATTATTATAACTAAAGAGGCAAGTACTTCTAATCAAACCCCTAACATCCCAGTCTCACGATGAACGATTCAATACTATTATTATTATTATTATTATCATCGTACATTACGATGCGTGGTCGTGGCACGTTTATAGAGTCAATAATAATAGTAGTTGATCTCGGAAAGGCGGTGCGACGGGTACAGTCAGTAAAATAATATTAATATATCTAGAGGCCCGAAAACATCGCGGGAGATCAGATGCAGGTGTACCCGACGAACGCGTGAAGCGTCATTTATCCGCATTATTAAATTAATAAGAAATATAAGAAAATAAATTATACAGTATTACTGCGGATATTATAATACGGTTGTTATTATTATAATACTATAATTTTTGGATCGATCTTATGACAAATTACATACAACTTTTTTTTAATTATATCCGTGTCGTCTCTCAGATACCAACGATTTCCAGAGGCACGTTCAAAGTATTTTGCATTTACTGCGTAGAAACCGTTACTATAATAAGCGTGCGCGGTTAATCCAATTTATAATAATATTCTGTCACTACTCGACGGTCTGCGATTATAAAACAGCTCTGACATCGGCAGGATAAACGGGTCGACAAACATCGAGAGTAAAAATTGAGCTGTGCGATGTCCGTGGTATATTATTATTATTATTATTATTATTATTATTATTATTATTATTATTGTTATTATTTGTTTAATCTAATAAATTGATGGATTTATACAATAACGTTGCGTGAAACACGAATTCAGGTTAGTTTCATAACATTTTTTGTTTTAAATACTTTTAGATTTTAAACGGAGTGTATTGATTTTACAATGATTTGTTTTATTTTATTTTTTTATTTTTGTGTCCAACACTCCAACGATACGTTTTGGTGCTTCAATATTTGACTTCAGCAACTTTTCTGAAGGGAAAGTGAATCAAGTTGGTACTTTGAGGAGTAAAAAGTACAAATAACTATTCAATAGTTTTCAAAAGCGTCAGGAAAAACCCTTAAAAAAAGTAACGGAAAAACAGGAATTTTTACGCAAAAACAGTTTTTGACAAAATATATTATTTTATTTTGCTTTTGCTCAAAAACAAAAACCTGTTAATAGTCGAAAATTTCACCAAATATTTATATTATTGTAGTCTATACATGGTTATGTTTTCGAAGTATTTTGACTTTTTGTGACCTATTTTATAAACAATTGAAATCTCCGATTTTTCTGACTATATCAATAAAAAAATATTTGATTGACCCAAAAATTTTGAAAATTTATTTTAAGGTTCAATTTAAGTTATATTTATCGCAATTAAATAAAACGAGTGCTTAAAGTTCAAGTGCCTAAAATCAAATCTGTTAGAGAATATTGGAAATAAAGTATTTGACTATATACGTGTATTTTTCACTGTATTTTGTGATACTGTTTATTAAAAACCTAATGTGTCGTAAGTAAGAATTTGTGCAATAAATAAAATTAAACAAAATAAAATATAAAATATGCAAAAAAATATTTATCGATAATCGTGAGTTTCCATATTCGAACGGATCGTGCAAGAATGAGAATATTGTCTTTTGTACGTTTGAAAAACTGACGTACAAAAATATATATATATATATATATATACATAAAACAGTATAAAGCTAAAATAAAAATTTCTATGTTTTAAATGTGGAAACGCTTGCGTATTATATTACGCGACAGTGCGACACTCGTTTCGCGTCGCCGATTCCGAACCGGTTGCCAATGCGGATTTTCCCCTATCCGGCGTTGTTTGTCGTCGCATTCGTTTCTTCCCAGATGCGGGAATTCGTACGGACGTGTAACGTACAGAAAAAAATTAAAAAAAGAAGATAATAATAATATAATAATAAATAAATACAAATATCTAAAAAAAACTCCATTGGATTGCGTGCACTTTCGCCTGTCACGCATTCCCACGGCGCGATCCACTGCCTCTCTGCAGCCCCCGACCCACGGTGTAGGTATACGCGTGTTTCTCTCGATGTCGACTCGCCTCAGTCATTTATACTTATTTATATAACAAAATATACAATATACATATACGTGCACAAACGTGCTTGTCGTATACGCACTCGTATGTTAATAACATTATAACCTTATGCATTTAAAATATTATACGCGTTGTTTCGTTCGCGGTGTATTATATTATTATGATTATGCACGTGCGCCCACGATGTGTAGATACCGGCGCAGCTGGTGCAAAGATCGCGTGCCCGATGAGATGTTGCAGTCGTCGGGAATATTAATGCAATTTGCACATTATACACTTTTATTTTACACATAGTAATACGCACGGGTGCGAACCGCCGAGTGTTCGAGGAGCTCGTTGATTGCGCCGACCAACTAGCTGCTGTGAACTGTGTGCCAGGCAAAATTCGTATGGGGTAGGGGGAACATAGAAAATAAAATGTAATGAAAATATCAAATACTACCATCTTTCTATGTATATACGTTTGGAATACACGCGAGTATAATAAAATATAGGCTCCATCGCGCGTGATATAATAATAATAATAATAATAATAATAATAAAAATATGCATACATATATTATTACTATAATGCGTACATGTTATACGGTTTATATTTTTATTATTTAAAATAACATCTCCGAGTGTAAACGGGTTTCGGTCCATTCAAGCGGGAACCTCGCATCTGGTGGTATATTTATGATAATAATATTTACACACACACACACACACACACACACACACACACACACACACACACACACACATATACACACACACTGTACAAGCTGGCGCACGCATGTACGGACAACAATAATTCGCGCACAAGTTGTCTTGTGTATAGAAACGTTCTACAACAGTATAATATATAAACTCGCGTGTAGGCAGAACGTTTTGAATGGGTTTGTTTTCAAACGGAATTCCGTCCGAGTAAATAACACTGCTATTAAGTATTTTCAGTTGTTGTGCATTTTTTTTTATATATAATATACACGTGTGGTTACAGTCTTAAAGGGTGTAACAAGGAAATTTCAAATTTTTCTATGGTATATCCGTGTACGTAACACTGTCTTGTTGTATTCACGGTGCAATCGATATCTATGCACATGATAACATGTACCCGTTATACGAACGCGATACGATGGGTTAAACGTGACATACATAAATATAATATAATATTCGCGTTGAAGAGACACGATGGTCATATATTATCGATACCCAGTCATAGATAGTTATGCGGTTTCGCGATATATTACGCAATATTATAAACTATAATATGACGTGCAGGGTGTCACGCTATGATTTAATATTTTGAGACCCACATTCCAGAGCCAATAACAATATCAGAGTGTTAATATTCCATCTCCACTTTCAATTATTAAATGCGCTCAAAGAGCGTGTACGATAAATAATTATTTCGCAAAAGAAGTAAATTATGAGTTACTTTAAATGTGGTATTAATGTATTATTGAAGTCGAGTAGGAAGCGGTCAATAATTCAGAAGTAATTCACGCTATATAATATACTGTCAAATAAAGCATCCTTAGATAATGGAATCAGAAAAAAAAGCAGCTGTTTATTTATTTATTGTATTCATATAAGTGACATTGTCGAAAATTGGTATTTAGATTTAATAAACGTCTTAATTAAAAATAAAGATGAAATTTACAATTAATAAGAACGAATGTAGGTATGTAAGAAATGTATTGAAATAAAATATAATTATTGGACAAAAATATACGTTTATATTTAGTTTTATTATAGGTACGATATAATACTCATATTTAAAGCGTTTGAGAGTTTGATGTATAGATATTAAATATGATAAATGGATTATCAGTAATATCCGTTCATAATAAATTATTATCACTTTGAAATCAATTATTTTTATTATACTCCTTTTTTTATATACCTTCAAACATATAATTATGTATAATTGTGTAATAAGAGTATAGTAATAAATTCATTGTTGAAAATCAGTTAAATTCTTTAATAATAAGATAGATTTATCGTGTTTTAAATTACAGTAGATCATTCAAAATTCAGGAACGTTTTAGAATTGGTAAGAGAGTGAGCCGAGGCTAATTCTTTTCATTGATGAAAATGTATGGTAATCACATACTCTCAGGGTGTTTACTTATTACTTGATTACCTAACAATAATATATTTTATTATTTTTATCCTTACCCAAAATTAATATCGGAAAAAAATATACTTTTCTTTTTGTATTTGATTTGTTCAGAAATAAGTGTGAGTATAAATATTTTTTTAAATAAACATTTGTGATACTTTAATATCAAATTATTTAAAGAAAAATGTGTATACTGTTGTATACTCCTATACTTAATTTTATTAGTATTTTAGTTTGTGGTAACACTGCATTATTATTATCAGTATTAAAAATTAAAAGCATGACCAGTGTAATTGAAAAATAAAAGTAATACTTTTTTTTTATATACCTAAATTGTAATTGATATAATAAAATAATAAGTACAATAAATAAGTAAAATAAAACATGGCGCAGTCGTATATATTATGAAATAATATTATAAAGTACCTATTCGCTGGATTGAAACGGATACAAATAAGTCATCATGGAATTCAATCGACCTGCAAGTTTAAAACTCACAGGTAATTTAAATGATAATTTCAAGATATTTAAACAAGAGATTGAGGTATACTTTATGGCAACTGAGACAAATACCAAAAGCCAAGAAGTTCAAGTGGCAAGGTTACTAAATCTGCTAGGACCAGATGGCTTAAAACTTTACAACACGTTTAAAATTGATGTTGTGACTGTGGACAAGATATTCAAATTATTAGAAGAATATTGTGTTCCCAGGAAAAATGAGGTAATGGAACACTACAAATACTTTACACGTAAACAAGCCGAAGGTGAATCATTTGACAAATATTATGCTGATCTACGTGAATTAATTAAATCTTGCTCGTTTGGAGAAACAGAAGATGCGCTCTTAAGAACACAAGTAGTTCTAGGAATTAATGATAAAGAATTACAATCTAAATTACTAAGAGAAGACTTACCATTGACAAAAGTTATAAAATATTGTCAAGTGGTAGAGCAAGCTGAAGCAAATTGTCGCTTGGTGCAGAAAGAAAATCAAGATAAAAGTGTCGACCAAATTGGAAAAGAAAAATATTGGCGTTTCAAGTCAAAGGAGGCATGTAAAACAAGTCAACATCAAAATGAAGTAAAGAACAAAGAAAACAGAAAATACAGTGAATGGAGCCAAGGCAAATCTACCAATGCTGAAGGAAAATGCAAGAATGAAGATGGTAAGTATAACAAACAATTTAATTGTTTTAAATGTGGTAACCAACATGGAATAAACAAATGTCCGGCATTTGGAAAAAATTGTAAAGTGTGTGGTAAATTAAATCATTTTGCTGTTAAGTGTAAATCTAAAGAAAAAAATAGTAATTATCAAGTAAATGAAGTGAATCAAAGTGTAGAAAAAGAAGTGACATATTTATCGTTAGACACAATTGAAACTGAGAAATGTAATATCTGGACTGATACTGTGAGTATAGATAATATAGAAATGAAGATTAAGTTAGATACTGGTGCACAATTAAATGTAATGCCGCTAAAGCAGTTTAATAAATTAAATACCAAATTGGAAAAAAGTATGGTAAGAATTAGAGCATTTGGAGGGTTTCAAATTGCATCATTGGGAAAAATTAAAGTTAATATAAATAATAAGAGAAATAAAATAGTAACTTACTTTGAAGTAGTAGACTATGATGAGTTGCCAATACTAGGACTAGTTGATTGTATCAAATTAAATTATAATATGGGTGAAATAAATGAAATAAAAAGAAGTGAAAATGAGAAAGATATCTTTATAAAAGAAAATGTTGATATTTTTACAGGGCTAGGAAAATTTCCAGACAAAATTAGTGTAAAATTAAAAAATAATGCAATTCCTATATCTGTACCTCCTAGAAGGGTTCCTTATAAAATATTAAATAATTTAAAAGAAGCGTTAAGTAGTATGTGTAAACTAAAAGTAATTGAAAAATGTATTAAACCAAATGAGTGGCAAAGTCCAATAATAGTTATTGAAAAGCCTGACAAAAGTTTGAGAATTTGCTTGGACCCAAGAGAAATTAACA
>JAIPRK010000955.1:71920-110240 GCA_025469195.1 Chaitophorus viminalis
TATTCAAAAGTAAGATTTGTTTTAAATTGTTATAAATTGTTATAAATTTAAAAGGGGAAGATGTTGTATACTCCTATACTTAATTTTATTAGTATTTTAGTTTGTGGTAACACTGCATTATTATTATAGTATTAAAAATTAAAAGCATGACCAGTGTAATTGAAAAATAAAAGTAATACTTTTTTTTTATATACCTAAATTGTAATTGATATAATAAAATAATAAGTACAATAAATAAGTAAAATAAAACATATACAATTCTTTAAAAATTAAAAATGGCCTTATACTTTAGTTTAACTCCATATAAATAAACATTATTAATTTTTTTATACTTTTGAGATATATATATTGTATAGTTGTTAATATTATTTTTTAAAATGAAAGATTATTATACTCTTAATGTTCGTATAATAGGTACTATTTTATAAACGTTTCTGCGATCACACTGTAACCATCATAATATTATTACGACTCATTCAGATGATAATATATAAGTTACACGCGTAAAGGTAAACACGCGTCACGTACCTGTGTAGAACGTAAAATATTCTTTCTTCGGACAACTGTCTAGCTACAATGTCATAAAAGTAATAATAGTCTTCTTAAGTTTATATAAAAAATAAACCTCTCCAAACACTTTTTTGTTGCACGTACGTGTTTATCTACGTTACGTCGTAGGTATAATAATATTACCGCTGTCTTTAAAATCTAATAATCGCATGCATATATAATAAACGGTTAGTAAAACCTGTAAGGGGATTGAACGCCGGCCGTGGCGATGCGAAATCCATCGTTCGTTCGACACACACCAAACGCCAAGCATTCACGGACGAATATCTCTCGAAGATATAATAACCGAGCACTTCATTTTTACAGCATTTATCAGATTATAATATGGGTACGGTGAGAAATGCGTAGATTAGAAAGACGGCTATTGAAATTAAATTTCGGGCGTGTTTTAAACATAATAATAATTGTACAACGATTGTGTGATCTTTTCGGTTCAATATATCATTAATCGCCGTCGAGTTTAGAAACCTTAAGTTACTAATAGCTTATATTATATATCTAATTGTTCGACAGATATCGTAACGCGTATGATATTACATCGAACATGACGGCCGACGTCTAAACGAATTGTAATAGGAATTTTAAATAGTACACACTACACACTCTGAGCCGTCAATTAATTATTATTTTTATTTTATTTTTTCCACATGATTTTGAGCACAGGGCCATTAAAACGAATTGATATATTTCTGTAGTAATCGAATGGTTTTATCTTACATTTTTACGTCGGCAAACTTGAGTGTACTTGTATAAAATACGAGAACCAAATATAACATTGATTTCCCCGTGCATTTTTAAGGCTGATATAGGAAATAAACGACGTTGGAAATGCCTACATCGACAATCGCGCGCACAAACATATTTATAGAGGCGTCGTCGTCGTTTTGACGGGCTTACAAAAAAAGACTCGGCATGCAACTACATCGCGAGCATCACGCCGAACAAAACATAATAGAAATGCGGGAGTAAAATATAATACACATAGTAGATGTCCGTAATGGATGCGAGGAGACTTGAACGCCCACCACGGAGACTCACCTCGAAATCCTTTGGGCGGCGAATGTTTTTTTTTTTTTTTCGAATCCTTTGCGCTCGGACTTTTTGTCTTTGCGCGCTGCACGTAGGTATCTGTGTTGCTTTCGCCTAGCACGCGAACGATTCGCAAAAAAACGGAACGCGCACTGTGATTTATCGTTGACTGAAATTAACAATGTTTACTATAATTATCGCAATATACGACGCATGACAGAACACCGAACCGCGTACACGGTACATGCACCCCCGTTTCACTTTTCGCAAGAGTTGTCGGCACGTTCTCTTGGTCGTCGTCGTCGTCGTCGTCGTCGTCGTCGTCGTCGTCGTCGTAACCGGACCGCATGCGTGTACTCCGTGCGATTCGACAGCGGGCCGACCGAAGCATGTGTACTGAACGTGCGCGAAAAGCTGCACATGGGCTTAGGCCCGGTTCGGCGGGCTCCCCTCTCACCCTCGCACGCTCAACCGGTTCGTATGGGCGGGACTCGGGCCGGCGGTCGATGAAAAATCGCAACCTACATTGGTCGGACGCGTTTGCTGCATCACGGGTAAGACGTATACTGTGTCGCGATGCAGGTAGAGAGAGAGAGAGAGAGAAAATATAATATTCATATATGATGATGGATAAAACGAAACGGAAACAAGATATTCGGCCGTAGAGATATTATAATGATTATATGCGCACCATCTCACACGATAAATACCTCTGCTACATGCGCTATATATGGTACATGTGTCGTATGCTATCTAATATCTACATTATTAAAGATATATACACATTTTCCAATGCTATTTTTAAGTCAATTTTTTAGTCAATAAGAGGGATTGAGACACATTATTATTAATAATAATTCAAGAAATAGAACCAGGATCAACAGTTCATTTGGATGAGTGGAGTGCATACAGCACTTTAAAAAATCACGGGTTTCTTCACCAAATTGTTAACCGTAATAAGAACTTCATAGATCCGCATACAGGTGCTCAAACTCAGACAATTGAGTGTTTATGGAGACACCTAAAAGTCAACTACAATATAAGATCACGTGGTGCAACAAACCTACTCGAAAGGCAATTACAGGAAGAATGGTGGCGTCCAGTCAATTCAACCATACGTTCGAAAGTATTTTGAGAGACATAAAAGATACTTTTTTATAAATCTATTATAATTACAATGATAACTGTAAAACTATACAAGCTATAATAAAATTATTTAGGAAAGGTGACTTCTTTTAAATTTTTTTCGCGTTGATAGCATACGACACATAAGTATTAATTTTTTGTAGATAGCATACAACACGTATACCCAATATATTATGTTATGATTTATAGTACTGTAGTGCAGAGGTCTCCAACTTATGGCCCGCGGGCCGGATGCACAGTTAAACCATTTTAAATGGACCGCCAAGTTAACTTATGTTTTGAACATAGGAAATTATAATTTCCCATTTTAAAAATAATTTATTAAGCTACCGATAAACCAGCGATTCTCAACTAGGGGGGGAATTAAGAATCTGCTCGGAGGGGGGGATATGATAATGAAATTACGAAAATAATTATGTTATTTTACAATGTGTAAAATTGAAATTAGTTTTCAGATTATCGGGCATCGATAATAATTATATATTATATAAATACGTAACGATATCGCACGACTCACGGCTATCTGTTTGCCTCCGGTAATGGATATTAGAATCCAGATATGAGCTTGCGTTGAAATGTTATTTTTAGACGTGACGTTACGTTTACAGTTCACACGTCAGTCGAATCGCACTTTATACATTGTCATATAATATATAGTAATTATTTTGAACGATTCACTTGTATTGTATTACTCACAAAAAAAACAAATTACCTTAACTCTAATTTAAGAGGGGAATGAGATTTTAGTCAGTTTACAGGGGGCGTATCATGAAAAAGGTTGGGAACCACTGCCATAAACAATATACTAAGATTTGTTTCTTTAGGTGTTGTTTTAACTACTATATTAAAATACAATACAAATTAGTAAAATGGTCAGAAAATAATTTTTATCCATCCTCGATTAAATTTTCCATCGATGCATCTCTAAGTAATTTTGGCCCGCGATTCCGAAGCAAATTTTAGATTTAGCCCACCGTAAAAAAAAGGTTGGAGACCCCTGGTGTAGTGCGTCCCCACTGTTGTGCTCTGCACCGCGCGTGATTTACGATAAATGATTAATGCTCATTTTCGATTGAGGGGGCCACCGCGCGCCGTACCTGTACAATACATACCTAGTTTATTAGATGTATATCAATCTTCTTATTATATGCGCAGTCCCATATTATTAAATAATATCTTTAGTTTTTTTTTTTTTTTCATATTACCACTGCAACCGTAATTTATCAAATCACAAAAGACGTGCACAAAATACGTATCAAAAGCCGGGTTTCGTTTAAACTTACAACATCTGTGGGTAGAAACAATTTTTTTTTTCTATAAGATCATATTTTTCCTGTTAATGGTTAAAGCATTTAAAAGTTATTACACGTAATTCGTACTAAAACTTGGAAAAAAAAATTCTGGAAAACAGTTTTAATTTAAATAAAGTCGATTTTATTATTATTATTGTAAATCATTGCAATTGGTTTATTGATTAAAAATACTAATCAATTATATTAGTTATTATCTTTGAAGACTTATTGGATATCGAAAAACCAAAACAATCGAAAAATTTCATTTTTCAAATTGAATCAATTCAAATAACAAATTTTTTTTTTGTTAGGTATTGTTATTATTATTTTAATCAGCCAAATGTTAATTCGTACATCGTAACGTATTTGTGAACCATATACTAAATTTTTATAGTTATATTTTATAACGTATAGACTATAAAGTATTGCTAACATTCCAAGAGAATAACACTTATCAATTTAATAGAAATGTCATTACCTAGTTATTATTTATAGGTATATATTTATGAACATGAATATTTCGAAATGCTTCTAAACAATTAATCTGGTATCTACTTGAAAATAATGCGTGTTTACTAACAAATCAGTGTATAAAACGACATTGAGTATTTATTTATATTCATTTTTTACTCGGTAAGACAATGGCCATACAGTATTGTTTGTCTACCCACCAGGTTCGCTTTAATTATATCAATTCATCATTGTATTTGATGGATACAAAGTCCGTTTTTAATTAGCTAGATAATACACTGTTATTACGACGAAAGAAAGTATCGGGTGCGTAATATGACTCACACATGCCGAATACCGCTGGAACGGTACACGGTTAAAACTAGTCTATTGTAATAATATACCGGGTGAAAACCTACAACACTCGTTTATGTTTATATTATCGAAAGTGTGGTAAAAATCCATGATGATTTCTAAACAACAAGTTCAGACTTATTATAAGTATCTATATACGAAGTACAAGAAGTCAGAAATTAGAACGCAATAGGCACAATCGCTATATTTTTCAAACAGTTCAGACTCCAAGTATATGCGAAATACAAGTATTCATTAACTAGAACGCAATATGCCCAAGCGCTATTTGAATTGTGTTCCCATATGGTATTATAGCTGGCAACTATAGCAGAACGGGTGATGCCAATTTACAACAAATCAAGTTTATTTATTCCTTTACTAATTATCATTGAAGTACTCGGAAATGATTTCATCACGAACATGTTACATGCTAATAGTCTAGTAATACGAGATCCATATGTTGATCTAGATTTAAAGTCCAGCACTAAGAAGAAAAAAAAACCGTTCAACGACTTTTATTTTATTACCCGTAACCATAACATATGGTATAACTCGATCGAAGTGTTTGCGTCTGATCGTGGTTTTGGATTAAATACTTTTAGACACGTGATGGTTCAATGCACCTATGCAGAATTTCATCGACGATTTCTTTAGATTAAATTCATTACGGTGGTTTTCCAAATTTGTATAATATAATGAGTAAGTGTCACTTTCGCGACCAAATATTTTTTCGATTTCAAAAAGCTTCGTTTTTTCTCCCTCGTCACCGGAATGTACTTGCCAAACAAAATATATGACTTATTGACTATTGTCGTGTACAGTATATATATATATATAAATACAAAAATTCACGCTATATATTCATACATTGTACACATATATGGTTAGGTTTACTTCGTATGCACGTCTTACATAACTATATTCAATCAATTTTGCGCTGCAGTAATTAGTTGCTTTATATCTTAGAATAAAAAAAAATTCGAATTGGAAATAATGTACAAAATACAATTAACATATACTGGGTGTGTACACTGGAGTCTGCTGCAAATACGTATAAGGTGTGAAGATTGACTTGTTAATAACTATTCTGTTCGGCATACATAGCGGAGAAAACATGGAACATTAAATCGGTATTCGTGTTTCTCAGCAATATTTTTACTTGTACAATAATACCGATCTCGAAAATAAGCTTAAAATTAGCATACTATTATAATATACTGGATAAATTATTAGATAAGTATCGGGAAAAAATAATAAATAATTGAATGCACGCGTACATAATGTTTACTTATTGTAAATATAATATTCTATGCATCCTAATATCGTGTGTATACATAGACAATAGATATTATGTATTTAGTAAACAGTATTTCGAGAGAAATGGTTGACAAATATTTACTTAAACGAGAATAATTAGTTATTTTTTAATTTACAATGCATTTATTTAAGTATATGGATTGTCTATATATATATAGTGTTAAGTATAATATACAGTATACACTGTGCGTATATACTATATATAACAATATGAAAATAATATGATACCAGTTTAATAACAAAATTGTTTATTTAGTGGTTTTCAGTGAACTTGTTAAACCAAGGACTATATAAATAATAATTTTTATTAAATATTCCGAATCAATTATAAAAATTGTTCATAGAATTATAACCATATTCAATTTCAAAAAGCACGCAAATACTTCACCTTACATAAATTATTCGCAAATGTCCAATTATCCCCATAATATATGTATATAGTTTTGAAATAATGTACTTTTATTAGTTTAACGTAAATTGCTTAACATAAAACATGCTTATCTTTGATTTAATAATTTTTTCGAATTAAATGAAAATTATAAATTAACTGCTGTCCGTATTCGGTTCAAACTATTAAAAATACAGTAAATGGAACATCTTATTGAAATTTAGTACAGCTAGAGTATCGGTATAACATATTTAAATACCAATAAAGATGATTTATGATCAATAAATAAAACATAACTTATTTATAGTGACTACAAAATGAAACATATTTACACACACACACACACACACACACACACACACACATATATATATATATATAAATATAATATACTATATATTTTTAATCCTCAGAAAATGATATACCATCCATACAAAGATACGTTAAAATAATAATACCTACTAACTATCCGACAATATTCAAACTGCAAAATACGGGAGTATATTTTTATTTTATTTTTTTTTTTTTTTTTGTCAATTACTATCCTGGACCCAACAATTAATATTATTAAGTAGATAAATATTTATATTTTTATTTACGGTGACATTATTTAAATATCCTTGTGGTGAAGACTGCCATAACACTGGTATTCAGTCGGATAAAGCAATAAGAAAAATATATAAAAATTCAGCAGGGAAAATATTTGACAATGTATATAATAAAAATGTAAACTAATAAAAATCAGAGTTCATGTTACAGGTGCAAATAAAATGTATTAAAATCGTACTCATATGTAAGTGCTAATTTGAAATTAGCCAAATTGATATGAAAATATAAGGAGACTGCGTAAAATATGCATAAGTACAAGATAAAATTATTTTACAATTTCTTTAAAAAATATGTGAACTTTCAACTTAATAACATTTTAATTATATTTTCATTGCTTCAAAACGAAAAACATTTTGTTTATTTTAATGTAAGTTTGAAGTTACAAAACTAAAAATATATATTATAATCATTAATATTATTATTTTTTCTGTTAAGTTTAAATAAATCGAAAAGCTATTGATTTAATAATGGACAATGGTTTTTATGAATTTTTATCCAGGCGTTTTTCCAGCAAATGATTTTAAGGGCTGTGAAAAAACTGAAAAGGGTAGCATCATGTCTTGTGACACATCTGAAGAGATTAGGATACAAAAACAAAATTAGTTTTTAAAAAAACAGTTTTCAAATTTCCCTTTTTCTTTTCATAGTTTCTAGTATTTTTAACGCGATGTTTTAACGTAACATTAAAAAAATTAACTTACTTCATTATACACTGCGTTCCTGCAATGTTCAAAAAACAAAACGAGTGCTCAATATTAAATCGTTTTCGTTGATCGGGTACTTCATTGGGTAATTTTTTGTTTCTAAGGAAAAAACTTGTTCGGTATACTGGTCCGATAAAAAACACCTGAGTTATGCAGCGTAAAACTATTCTATAATGAAATTGAACACATTCGATCATTTGGTGTGGTAAATGTTTTCTTATAATCATTTCGTGCAATACAAGTTATAAACTCTTAAAATAGAATTAAAGTAATTATAGATAATGTTTTAATTAAAAATTTTACCAAATTATTGTTTTATTTTCCTTGAATACGCACAATAATATAACAGAGTGTCTGACATAAGTATAAAATTTGAAGAATTATAATAACATTATTTTAAATATTTTCTAATAAGTACTAGATTTATGAAAGTATGTATTAAACTAATAACTATAATAGACGTCTGAAAGCAATTTCCTGCAGTTTCCGTGTCGAAAAAACATATTATAATTTGTAGTTCCTACAAATTTCTTAACTAACAACTCTAACTACTTTGCATAAATACCTATAAATAACTAAAAAAAAAAATAATAATAATAATAATTGTTTCAAATAATGAAATCAGCAAACATATTTCATTCGTTTGCAAATAATTTGGACGTACAGTTGTCCATGAATTCTAGTATAGTACATCGCACCGACAATTACTCCCGTGCACTAATATTACAGATATTATAATTTAAAATAAAACTCATAGTTATTTTTTAGCATAATTTTGTATCGATAGAATACCGTTAATTATGTAAAATATAAAAGCTGGTGCGCCGTTTTGAATTTTAATATCATTGTTACTAAATTAATTTATAAAGTGTACAAAAAATACGATAGGCAAAAAGAATACTGTTTTCGTTCCGTGGGCGTCTATAGTAAGGATCGATTAAATACTTTAACACGACTAAGTACGGCATAGTATAGCAAGGGCTGGGTTTAGGGCGCAGCTCCAACTAGACGAAGTATAGTAAAAATATATAAAATAGTATAATAAAATATAATAATAACATCAGTTTTTAACTAAATTACCAGGTACAATAATTAATTGTTATCCATTAAAATGATTTTTGTTTCTTGCAATTAAACTTGCATTAGATATGATTTAAGATTTAGATGTAAGAATTATAACGTAACGACTTTATAGTCGTTAATGATTAATCATTGAACAAAACATAGTATTTCTATTTTACAAACAACACATAACGACCGGCTGACGTCTTATGATGTATGATGTTGATATAATAACAAATTATTATAGTTATTATTTACACATTGTATATTTGTTTATTTTATCGTCCAGTTTTAAGAACTATATTTCATACTAAAATTAGTAGATCGTTGTATGATCGTCAGTCCAAGAAGGGAAAATGAGCTGACAATTTTTTTCCGGTATTGTAAAATAATATGCGCCTGAGACTGGTTATGTTTAATTATTTGTAGAGCTTCTGCTAGCATCAATACGTAGTCCAGCTTAATCTGCATATTAAATATTTTATTTTATTTTTTTATTTAAACTTAAATACGGACTGAATGACAATAAATTCATATTTATGCACAAAAGAAATGAAAATACTATTTAATGTAAATAGACAAAACTTTTAAGTAAAATAGAAATAATATGATTACGTGATTTTGTCATTTAAAATTCCAATGAGGTTAAAGTTCCACATTTGTTACGTTTTAATCTCATATGATTTAATGAGCAAGCTTTTTTTATTCAATCGAAAACAACTACGTAACAGTATTAAAATAAGAAAAATATAATCTTGTCGATGAGCTTAATCATAGATCTTCCCAACTAGATACATATTGATATTACAGTACTATTAATAAAAAATGACTGTTATTGAGAGGGTTCGCATAACTTTTAACGATTATAAATGTACACAATATATGTTGTTACATTTTTAAACATTGTTAAATCCCCACTTAAAAATAATTATTTTGAAAGCAAGCATAATTAAATTGAGCTTAAGAGTTAAGACTTAACCATAATATATAGGACATAATATACTTCTATGCATTTTTCGAGCTGGGATAGCCTATTTTATTATTATTTTTTATAATTATGTTGTATATGATTATTGTTACACAGATATAATTATATAATATAGTATAATTAGACACGCTGCTCTTTGTTTACTAGCATCACATTATTATGATTCCGACTTGTACAGAGTATTTTATATTTCCTATATGCTATTATATGCTATCATAAAATGATTAATGGTACTCAGCAAATGGGTATTTTGGTAGTTTTTGGAAATTTATAACTTATTAGCTATTCTAGCTATAACATTCAAATATTTAATTTTTTGAGCACTCAATATAATCTTATGTACGTAGGAATTTCAGATATTTATAACAACTCTGAACTCTCCAAATATAATATTTAATAGACTATTTTCTCTTTTTTTTACAAAACACATTTTTGTTCTATCAAATACAGTTATAAGTTTAATAAATCATAATGAATACATTAAACATTCAAAAATATACAAAAGAAAATGTTTAGTACATAATAATAACTAAAATATTTTTGAGTTATTAAACTTGGTGCTCATGTAATATTATGCTTAAAAATCAATTTAATTGATTTTAATCAACGAAGTATAGAGTAAAACTTCGAGTTACTTTTACTTTGTTTCGCTTTCTCGTTAATTTACAGAGATAAAATTAAATTGAAACTAATCTAGGAGTTTATTCGTTTAGGAATATTATGTAAACATAAATACAAGTTAGCTAGTCATCGAAATCTTTAACTTCTCATTGACTATACGAAATTACTAAATCCATAAATTATTTTATAGCTAAATGTATAAATGTTTTCAGTTGCACCGCGGTGGTATTCACAACAGTGTTATTTAATGATTTTATCTTATTCTAATGTTGGTAGTTTTAAAATTTAACACTCGATTAATTAACCTGCATAAATTATTATAACAATCTTAAAACATGACGAAAATCTTGAATTTGAACACCCAATAACGTAAATGAAAATTATAAAATAGGTATGGTAAATCTTTATCGCTTGATTATTGTTAAAACTAAAATTGTTACTTATTGTTCTAAGCTTTGGTGAGATAAACTAATAACTTATGCTTAATTTGATGTTGACAACAAAAACACTAAAGATTAATGAAACAATCAACTCCTATATAATATACTCAAAGCCTGTATCACCTAAGTTTTTTATCGCCATTAAGTTTATTACCATAAGTATATATATATATATATACTGCCGATATTTCACCTTCGATGCCATTTTAGTTTTGCTTTCCATTTGTTTCGAAGTAAGTATAAGTGTACATGAACGTGCCAGGCGCACTAACATTATAGCACCGATTGGATCTGTGTGAAAAAAATAAACGTTGCCAATCGCACAATTACTGCAATGATATTATATTATACGTTGCTGTCGGTTTCATCAAACACACGAAGACGTTACTGCACGTGGAACGTATAAATTATCCAAACGAGCCACGTATATCTGCGTATATTATAAGGGGATGAGTATCTGCCAATGCACATGGTACAATATTATAATAAAGGCTCGGTACCGCTTCAACCACTATTATTATTATTATTATTATTACTATTATGCGCAACACGTGCACGTGCATCGGCGGGGTCTCTATACCTATACGTATTATATACGACCGTCTGCCGGCCACCATAAAGTGACCAATTATCATTATTATTATTATTATTATTATTATTATTATTATTATTATTATTATTATTATTATTATTATAAGACCGTGGACCGCAAATCATCGACGATCGATTCTAACAGGTATATCGACTAGAATATGTAATTATTCTCGATACATCGGTCCGGAGCAAAAGACCATTATCCGGCGGTTATTCAATAACGCGTATGTGTAGGGACACAGTCACCGTAGTCGTCGCGAAGCTGGTGTACGCATGTTGACGAGAGCGACGAAGACGGTGCGCGCTGTACGTAAATAGGTGGGTCGTACAGGTAAAAAAAAAAAAAAAAAATGAAAAAAATGAAAGAATAGAGATAAAAAAAAAAATAAATAAAAAAAATGTATAAATAACGTGTAGCTGAATTATTTCCACCCAATTACTGTGTGTGCGTGCACTCGCGCTTGTTTGCATTGGCGGCGGCTAACGTCTATCCAATTAGTGATAGTGCATGGACGACTGTTGCGCAGCGGATCATCATGAGATGTTGGAAATTAATTATGAATTCTATTCCGAAGCGGCTCATTAGCGGTCCGGACGGTGCGCACTCCGTAGCAAAAAATAAATAAATGAATAAAATAAAGGAAAAGTACGATTCGCGGACCTATTGCAAAAAAAAAAAAAAATAAATAAAAAAATCGAACAAACAAAAGTAAATAAATAAATAAATAATAATATGGAGGAAAAAAACTATATTAACATTCGGAGCACATTCTCGGGAGACTATTAGCCAGTGTATATCGTGAGCGGTTTTTCGTCGTTATTGCGACAGAACGCGTCTCGTTAGTTGTATACTTGTCAACCGGTTGTCGAGCAGCCGATTCCAGAAAAGAAAAATCGGCCGTCTCCGGTACGGCGTGACTGGGTAGGCGACGACCGGAGGAAGGGAAGAAAAAAATGCCAATTAAAAAACGTTGCGTTCGCGTACCGAAAACAGTGTATAAACATGACAACAACAATAACATTATTGTCACCACCGCTGTGGTCTTCGATGTCACGATAAAAGCTCTCTAAGACCAAAATTGGTCGGTGTAAAATACTATAAACTCTGCTGGATATTAGTTGGATATCATTTATAAACAATTACACGCCCAACCTGGCGTCCCATATCCTCCTTGTGCACACAATCGGTGTTTTCTGATTTCCCACGAGATCGTCATCACGAGTAGAGTCGGATTTGGCAGGGGTGCACGCGGTACAATGTAACCATGTAGGTCTTAGATTTTCTTATTGAAATAAAATAATTGCATTTTAATGTCTCAAAGAAAAACGTTATCATCAAATGTTGAATGATTATTCAGCAAATTATACAAAATTATAAAACCGCAGTTCAGTGTTTTATTTTCAACTCATTCCTAATATTAAAATAATAATTATTATTTCTTTTTAACATTTAGCAAGTAAATATTATATAAGATTTGTACATTTTTTTTTTTTTTGTTAGGGGCCTTCGATTAGTGGTGCGCACCTTGAACTCCCAAGATCTAAACCCGGCACTGGCTGCGTGTATAAAGTTGTATTGGATTTATTACAACGGTTGTCATTGTACTATATTATAGCCACAAACACGAAGCGTCGAGGCCACATAATAACAATAATCATCTGTCTTAAGGTCTATAGATAACGTGATCCTTTGGGTTGGCCACTGTCAAAAATCAGTATCCTGATCAAAGTTTTCAAATTCGAAACGAGTCAGGCACCGATGCAGTCGGCACATTTGCGGTCGAAACCTTTTTGGTTGAACTTGCGGTCATTCATTATTCAGGTAGCTTGTTCTTGGCACATATGCGGTACATCACACTTAGGGTCACTACCCTTTTGGTTGTACTTGCAGTCATACGTTTTGTACGCTGCTCATTAAAACTTTCTTTCGGACTTTAACGGGCTATGACTGGCAATAAATACTAATATATAAGTACTGCGTTTTTAAGTGAATGACTCAATTATAATCTTATGTGTTCGAAAGTACAAAAATATAATATGGGGTCTCCTTGTGGAATTTTAATTTAAACGAACTAATTGTGTACGTAATGTTAATATATAATTTATACAAAGTTTTATTTTATTTAAATATACATAAAAAAATAACGACCGCAAGTGCGACCAAAAACGTTGCCCACCAAATGTTCCACACGCTATACGTGGTAGACTCAGGTAGAGTACGAACGCGAACGGAACATTGATGACCACTAAAACCTTCACATTTCTAAGGCATACCCTGTATATATAGCTTTTTTTTTAAACGAATAAAAAACGCGTCCAATTGTATCACAGCAACGAGGGAGACTACTTGTATAATTATAATTCGAGTGATTGAAAAATATGGACAAGAATCTGAATAAGAATCAAAAAAAAAAATAAAAATTCACCCGGTCGAACATCCTATAATCATTGCGACTTAATTGTATTAGTATTTAATACAACAAACAACCGTTTTCTTATCTGTAGCGTGAAGCACTGCTTGTTCCCGCCAAAACCTATGATTTATTCACCAACAATTAACTACTTATATATATTATTATGAAGTCTATATGATAACTGATTAATATTTTTTCCGATATACCGCAGCTACCGCTTATACCATAGTATTAGAAATAATAGTATTGGGTCCCAGCTATACGGTTAGGTGCCGGCGGTGTAGATTTAATGATTCCCGAGTACATTTCGAGTTACCCTGTAAAATCTACGGGCCATGTTCGTTTGTAAAACCACATATAGACACGTGTGCAAAACCAGCATCGATCGCCATACAAACAAACTTCCAGAGTTAACCGCCGCTGACGGGTATTTCCGATGGTTATGAATCATAACATTTAATAACACGTACGAAAATCCGATCCAGATTATTACCATTATTACGTAATCAATGGAATCGCTTTAGAGACGGAAACCACAGGACACGCTTCACATAGGCGAACAATTCGTCCATTTTACGGTAGCCTAATATTTATTTTATCCTTTAAATAATAAAAAAAAAAAAACTTGTGAGACCATTATGATTATTTGTGAACCCTCAATAGTGAAATTTTGGTTAGAAATATTTGGAAACATGAAAATAATAATTTTCTCTATGATTAAAATATAGCTGTTAACAGAAATATTAATATTTATGAATATTGTTGATTTAATAACTAATCCCAAATAGTGCATAAATATTTTTATATTTTACATCCATTATCTTCCGTTTTAATAAAACATTTAATTAAAATAAATTATTAAAAATAAATCTTTTTAAAAAACCACCAGATCAAAATAAAATAAAGCTAATGGTAGTAGCATATTATATAAAATGATAATGATTTTATGAATAATTTTGTATATTATAAATTATAATATTATATATTGTTTAAAAAAATTATTTTTATGTTATTAAGAAAAAAGAATGGGCCGACATTAATATTGTTTCTGCACCTGACCTGAAACTCTGCTCACGCCTATGATAATGATACAATATTGTTTGTTAGTTAATCCACAACGATTTTAAGTATGTTGTACATTATTATTGTTAAAAAATTAATCAGTACAAAAATTGATCGATGAATATTTTATTATAATTTTTTATACTTTTTCAATGATTTTAGAAGAAAAAGAAATTCTTATTATAAGTTAATTATTATTTAAAACAACCGGCCTACTTGCTTTTACATTATTACTCTTTTGTTATATTTTATATTTATTTATTATTACGAATTGTCTAATCTAATCTCTAATACCTATATAAAAGAATGAAAATGAAGTTGAGATCAATAATAATAATGATAATTAAAACACTACTATCAAAATATACAAATATATATTATTATGTTTCTGATTGTTGATAATATCTTTAATCTTAGGCTTGTAATTAGAAGAAAGAGTTCATTACATTTTATTCTAAAAAAGAGATTACAATAGCTAAAAAATAAATGGTTCAAAAAAAAAAAAACAAATACAATATTAATAATAGAAAACAATTAAATAAAATGTAAAATACTTACATACAAACCAATAATAACAGAATATAAACCTATTACAGTTTATATATAAAAAAAAAATATATATATATATAATAATTATTTTAAAGAACGTAGTATTTAACTATTATGTTATTGCAATATCAGTATTATTATTGTAAATACGAATATCATAGTACCTATACATTTTGTGAAATCTATAAAAGCTAAATTTTAATCGACTTGTAAAGATATTAATATATTGAGATATTTTAAATAAATTAAATTAAAAACTTGTTTATAAAGAAAGAAAGATATTTTTATTTTATTATACATTAATTTAATATAATTTTGTGTTTAATTAAAAATTACATTTTAAAAACTTTTTGCTTGAAAGTCATGAAATCTCATTTTAATTATTATAATTTCTTACTTCGAATGTTTTAGCAATAATTATCATTTTTTATTTAAAATATTTATTATTAGTTTAGACTTTTAGAGTAAAATAATTTATTATAAATACAGAATCGTACAGCCATCGTCCACTACCTTGACTGCAACAATCATTTTTGGGACCTGTATCAGCTTAGACTATGAAATAATTATGAAGACCTAGTTTCAAATTGAACAAGTTACTTCATAACCACTACCACTTTGAGATTTAACCAATTAATTTTGCGTTTATTAAGCTGAAGTTAACGTCATGTCAACGGCTTCCTATTGGTTTAGGATAGGGATGGCATAGTGATGAGAATTTGATTAGCTGAGTCGAAAGTATTACGAAGAAAAATGTTTAAATTTTAAGTAGTATAACTGACTGTGATTCGACGACAGCATATTATTATATGGGGGAGTTGGTAACTGGATTCTACTATGTTTTTTACTGTATGAAGATTCAATATTTTATTTTATTGACATTGAATGGAGTTATTGTAATTAGATTTTTAGTCTTCTGATATTTCTACAACTTCATACAATTATAATGTCTTGTTTACTGAGTCTTATAAAAATACCTGTATTATTAAATTTGGTATATGTTATTTTTCAATGACTTCAAACAAGTAATGATAATAACATCTTTTTATTAATTGTTCTACAATTGAAAAGCTCAGTGAAGGCTTTTTCAGTAAATTTAATTTAATTTATTTTTCTAAAAGCTTATGGATATGTTAAACGGATCTTAATTAGATTATAGTGAAGTTTACTCATATAAAGCACATTCGATTATAATTATACATTTATTACCATTGTCATATGTCATACTTGTAGCCAATAAAAAACCACTTTATCAAAATTCCTATTATACCTACCTAATAATTCGAATTATAACAATAATAATAAAAGAACTTTGAGTATATTAACACATTTTAATAGAAATTATCAATATAATTAAAATTTTATTTATGATATTATTTATAGTGCAATCACGTCATTTCAGTGCAACAATCAGATAAGCCTGAAATTGTCTAGGTTTTTGACTGAGTCTTTAAATGTTGATAACATCATTGACAGGTTACTGTTAACAAACGTTCTCAGTGGAGTGTGGACTTAAATTCAGCTACACAAAGTGACCTCACTAAAAGAGAAGTACATTATCAAGACGACTTATACTGACTTGCAATCTTTATATTATGTACGAATAACTATAATTTTAACAGTCGATTTTATCAACATATCATACCTGCATACTCTGCATACTCGCATACCTGCGTCAAAAAAAAAAATAAAAATAAAAATATTATCAACGAAACTTTCCATTCACTGTGATGATTTATAAATATTATCAAGCGTAAGTATTTAATAATACCTGTGAGTCCGATTAGACGCAATATAATATATGGATATATTTTTTTTTGTTTCACCTTCTGGCGCGAAAATCCTCCTTTCTCCGTGTATTGGATGTACATATAGATATATGTACAGTATATATACCTTTAAGGTTTTTACATACCTACTGGCTATTTACAATTTTGTATCTTGAAGCGCGTGCAAAACCATTTATTAGATATGCAATTTAAAATACTATAAGTTCCCTCTATTCGTTTACGGTACACATTATCTGCGTTTTCTTGAGTTAGCATACGTATGGAATGCATTTACGCTTAATCGGTGCATTACGTACGAGTTATAGCGTTCGCAATATTCGAATATTCGCATCGATTGGCATGTTCGTTTAAATTGTTCAGTGTTTTGTGCGATAGTAATAATATGCTGTGAGAAACGCGCTTCCTATTATGTGACAGTTTGTACGGATCATTATGTTATTTTAAACGCAATCAATTCGTCTGATTATTATGTGGTTTATCGGATCCCGTTGGGAGACAATCCGTTTTCGTAACAGACACAGTAATGAATGAAAAGATATTATTTTCTGAAATAAACCCGGATTCGAGTTTCGTTTGAATCCGATTGCTTGTGCTCTGCGGTGGTGAATATGAATTTAATTTATTTACATATATTTTACCTCGTTAATACAAACGACTTGTTCGATAAAACCAATAAACTTGCGCGAATTTAAAACTAATGCATGCAAAACCAGTTTAACACGACACGGTGCAGGATGTGGTACTATTATTATTGTTACCTATGCTACCTATGTATAATATATTAATTTTACATTTTTAACACAACAACCAAACGAAAAGAAAAGTGTTCACGTTACATTATACGTGCACTGTAATTTACCTACGTCGTGTACAGAACTATATGAATACAATATAATATAATAATAAATGGACGACATAGATTCGTTTTCCGAAGTGACGGAAATTTAATTTAAAAAAAACATTTCTGGATGTTTATCATCAGGTATAATTTCCCAATTCAAATTAAACGGTGTTATTGTATTTACCTTCTCTAGCTGTATAAAATATAAATGAGTAGATTGTAGGTTTTCTTTATTGAAAAAAAAAAAAAAAATTAAATTCTTACCAACTTATAAAAAAAAAAAGAATTAAAAAAAAAATTTCAAAAATGTATTGTAGGTACACATAATGACGGTTGAATCGATAAGAGAATTTCTACAGCTGATAGTAATTTTTTTAAGGTAATTTTTCATTGACTCGATAGCTCGAAAAATTTATTAGAAAATCTGTGAAAGAATGTCGAAGAATTATATAAAAAAAATACACCTGTTTTCAACGAATTCTTGACCATTTGTGGGCCAGCCGAAGAAACGGCTCAAGATTGTTTTTCAAATATTTACAATGATTTATTATTGCTTTTAGATTAAGAATAATGATAGAATATACTGGAGACCTTACTGGTGATGCACTAACTTCCCAACGTTCTGTGTCTTATATTATTGCGTCTACTATTTTCAGTAGATCCGAAATATTTTTAAGTAAACGGGTAGTATTGTGAAATAGTTGATAGTGATAACGAATTAGATTTATTGGTCTTAGTAACGTGGTATGATTTCAAACAAGTACATATAAAACACTCCATGAGGACAAAAAAAAAAAACAAACAATCTGAATTAACTCTTGACACACTAAAATAACAATTTAATTCAGCAGTTATTTTTATTTTTTTTTTTATTAATCCTTTAGCGTAAAACGTACAATAAAAATGAACTAATAGTCGTAAAACATCAGTTTTTTAGGTGATAAATAATATAATACTCGTATTATATTACGAACAGACGTATAGGTCTATAGCCCTCAGATGGATTTTAACATTTTTAAATCTAAAACAGTTATTATTAATTATACCATAAACTTCTACAGCAGTAGTTTCAGTCATAAGATTATAAATATTAAATGAAACGATTAAGATTATATTGTTTCTTTGGACACTCGTTGCTACAAACTATTAAAATATATAATGTTAGTGTGCAATTTTTATTATTATATAGAGGTTGCCCGCACCAAGAATTTTCCATTGTTTCTATTCTTAATTAAATTTGAATTAAAATTACGATTTTCCAGTACATTCCTCTTAGACGTTAACAATACGATGTAAACAAACATTTAACATAGTAAGTATTACATTTTCCGTTCATCAAGATTCCTTTGAGGGAATAATAATTATTATTTCTTGATAGCTTGTGTACAATGCGATTAGTTTTTGGATCTACTCGTATTTGGTATTGAATTATACAAAATGTGATTATTATTATAATACGAATACAATATACAGCAGTTGTTTAGTAAAAGTTATTTCACATTGCGTGGTTTGGACGTTGTAAATTTGATTTGCATCCACACAAGTTATAATTATGCAAACTTCATGATAATAGTTATGTAATCAGTTAAATTAATAAAAGTACCATAAATGTTGGAATCGGTCCATTAACGTCAAGTTCTATCTAATTGTTTGTATTCATTTTATATGTGGTTCGTGGGTTCAGCATATACATCCAATATTACCCACCTATATGAGTATTTGTAGAATTTATAGCAAAACGTTTTGAATTATTCTTGGTGAGATTGGAATTTTATTTGATTTAATTAAAATATTTATATTTTTTTTTAAATTGAATACTATTTGTTTTTTATTTTAAACTTTTAAAAACATAATAAAAAAGAACCGGATGGACCTCGGTCTGCTGTACAGTTGGGGGTGGAGTGCACCTCGTTCATAGGATAGGTCATTACAATAGATTTGTTAAATTTGAACGCAATGATCGGTATCATTGTATACGAATAACGATTCTGAACGGAGATGATATGTTGGTCTAAAATGGGTGTATAATAATATAGTATTTTATATTTAAATTAATGTATAATGCAATAGTATGCAATTTCGTAAAAATTTAAATTTCAAACAGTCATACAATTTTTTCCTTTAAGTCCGGTAGAAATTTTTTTATAGATTTTTAAAAAGTAGCTTATGGATAACCTATAGTGTTAAAATTTTAAACCTTTATATAAACAGAATACATTTTATGAATTTTTATCTTCAAAATAACTTTCAAATTAGCATGATTTTAACACATTTTATACAAATTTGAACTTTATAGGCTCATAAAAAAAATTTGAGTAAAACGATCTCCGATAACTTTTAGTTACGATAAGTATAACTTATAATAAACTTTGTATTTAATTTTCAAGAGTTTTCGGGCAGCCAAATACATTTTATAGATATTTTAAAAAAAAAATGACATAAATCGAAAATTTAAATTGTCTATAAATAAGTCAAAATAGGTCAAAATACTTTGAAAACTTAAACACGTATAGATATCGTCAATATAAAGATTTGCAGGTGAAAATTTCATGTGTTTGTGATTTTTCGTTTTTGAGTTAGAGCATTTTAAAAAATGTATTTTGTCAAATCGTGAATTTGCGTAAAATTTCCCGTCTTTTCGTAATTTTTTTATCGTTTTTTTCGACGTTTTTAAAAAGTATTGAAAAAGTTGCATTTTTGACTAACCCAAGTACCATCTACATTCATCTTCCTTTCAGAAAAATTGTTATTTAAGAAAATCGAAGTATTTTTACTACCAAAATTCGTGTCCTCAGATACAAAAAAAAAACACACATCATTGTAAAATCAATAGATTTCATTACTCAGTTCAGAATTTAAAAAATAAAATAATAATTATTATGAAATATTAAGAAATTCAAATTTTTTATAGAAAAAAGGTAATTTTCTATTTTTACGAGTATAAAAGTTTAGGTAGTTGTTTTCAACATTATGTTATTTCACTCTATGTTTAACAGTATTTACAAACTATTTTTAAATTAAATAAAATAATTTAATATAGTAAATATATTATAATAATATATTAATATTTTATTTAAATTTATGTTACGTGATTAACTTAAATGATGACATAATCGCATTGATAATTGTTATAATTAATTGTATGTATATGAGGTTTTAGAATGTTTAAAAAAAACTCATTGCGTATATTTACTCGTGTCCTCAAAATGGTGAGTACCTAGTTATATTATAATGAACGATACTAATTAATTGAAAAATCAATATTTATTGATTAAAATAGTTTTTATAAGTCTTTTTTTTTCTGGTAGTTTGAGACAATTATTATTTCCATTGGATAAAAAAAAAATAGTTGTTTTTACTGATTGAAGTACAATACCGCTGGCTAGCACACTACGCAATGGTTGATTATTATTGAATGGGTACAAGAAAAATAATGACACAAAAACTTGTTTCCAACGGTTTGTCAATAAGAACATATTATTTTATGTTCAAGAGCGTGCGAGTTGATGTATTGAGTGTTTGTTCACAATTTCATTTCTACATAAACATATACATAGTACACACTATATAAATACATTTTACAAGTATTCTATTGAATAAGGCGGGTGCGCTATACGTTAAATCGATGCGTACTACATTTTCAGTCGTATTATCGGCAAAAAAGTAAATTTACATTTCACAGGACATCACGGCGGGCATTAGTTATAATGTTGACTGATTATTATTTCAAAAACTACAGCTTTTGCGTAGCATTGACATTTTTAAAATACTTAAAATTGTACAATACAGACACATGAGCACGAAACCGTGATTAAAACTGTTGTTTTATTTGACAACGTATGCTTTGTTTTGAAATATAAATTGGCTGTAACAAAATGGTCTGCATTGTGTTGGACTCACATACAATTGAAAATGATATATTTTGCAGTGAAGCTTAATCTCTCGTTTTTTATATCGTACAGAGAAGAAAAATCTTGTCTTTGAAGTGCTTTATATTTATTATTATTTTCATATTTTATTTTGGCATCAAATTGAATACCGTGACTCTTCAGTTATATTTCATATATTATATTCCGAATACATAGTGCACTTTATACATGTATATTTTACGCTATTTGTATTGTTAATGCATAATATACTGTGCACTTAATAATAATATAATAACATAATATACTGTATCGAGTATAAGCAAAACTAGCTATTCAATGGAACCATTAGTAACCCGATGATAGTAATTATTGTACTTTTTCATTTATCACGCCGACACGACAAAAAATACATCATTATGAAAGAACGCAGAAAAAAACACCATAATACCACAACGACAATAAGTAATTAAATCGAATACAGTGTTGGATAAAAAATTTAATTTTGTTAATAGTAATCTTTTAAGGATAAGTAATCAAGGGTAATGGACAAGGGTTCAGATCATCCTGGCATTATAGACTAGAAAGCAAATTGGCGAATTACTGTTTTGTGTAAATGCCCAACAGCCGAACAAAAACTCTGTATTGTCTACTAAATTCATATTATATTATTTCGCACTCACTGTGTGCATGACAAACAGGTGAACTATTGTTTTATGAATTCAACCACGACTGTAACTGTCGCATTTTATGAAAACGATTTTAAATCCTTATCCGGTAACTCGGAATATTAACAATTAATAATTACCATCGGAGTAGGTATCGAAATCGAATATGATTGCTAATACTAATAATATTCACGTTTCTCTAGAGATTTGCAAACACTTCTGAAGTATTCACGTAGGAGTATTATAATTATTATTACCACTCGACGAAGATTTTTGAGAAACAAAAAATAAAAATCCTACGAAATTGAGACATCTATAGAGCATTTGTGACACGGCCCACACTGTGGATATGGGAATGTCACTAGTTGTTCTATACAGCGTCTAAAATATGAAATTAAAAAATCATAAATTTTATTTTATTTGCGACGAGGGAAATGTTATGGAAAAACGTAACCAAAGGCAATTACGATTACGATCGAGTCAAATTCTTACAACAGATAGTATACCTACAGTACACACTAGAATAGGTACTTTGCAAATGTATTCACTATTCATCTAATGCATAATAATCTAATGCATGGAAAGATTCATAATGCATTTTAAAACTATGGAACACCAGGGTGAATTTAGCTTAGTTAAAAAAAAGACGCCAAATATGTTTTTCCGTAAGGTTTTATTAAATAGAATAAAATATAATGAAATTATAAAAAGTAAATTAATTAATGATTTTTTCTGCCAATATTTTAGTCAAGATTAGTCCAAGAAAACACATTATATACATGTTGATATAAATTCTGTTTGACTTGAAACTCATGAAATTGCAATTTGTTAAAAAATAACTAATAAATATAATTTCACGAAAATAAACTCGAAATCCCATTTATATTTTTATTTTCATTTTTAATATGTAGTATTTTAAGAATATTAATAATATTCTATTTATTCATTGTTTATTCGTACTGTCTTAATAATTCCTAACAAAAATTGTATTTTGCACAGTAAAAATATTATGAATGATTAATCGAACGTTAAAGTTATTTATTACAATAATAATACTTTTATTATGTCAAGGTCAAAGCAAAACAAAATTAATTTCTAATATTCTAACGATTTTAGTTTTTTTTTTTAATTTTCATTACAAATATTATCTTCACCCACATAGAACAACTTAATATTTTTGAGTATACATTTTGTGATATGATGTAATACATAATATAGGTATCTACATAAAATATACTAAACGATAGGCTATAACACCGTATGAAGATTACGGCAAGCACAAAATTATTAAAAACAACCATATTACGAAAACTTATATGGAACATAATCATTTATCTTCTCACCGTCTTTGTTTTAACAGCTCTACCCTCTCAATATTGACACAACCATCTTTTACCTTCCACAGTACCGTCAGTACCTACATATCTTAACAGCAAACAATATTACAATTAACGACCCCAAATATCTTTTCATTGTAGAGAGGGTTACAACTTACAAGGTATCATCAAAACAATAATTAACCCTAGCATATCAATTTCTTTTTTTAATATTTTATTAGACCCCAATTGTTTTAGCTATTGTGAAATTGAGTGTGAAGGGTAAAAAAATCTTAGACACAGACCACGTAACGTTTTGTTTTAATTCAATAATAATATAAATATTAATTGTATATTTATTTGCATATCTTTCAATTTTAACTTCATACTATTATTATTATTATTATATATCTTAACCGTTAGGTTTTATAAATATTCACTAAAATTTAAGTATTTTTCTTTGTAAAATGTCATCAGGCGTAGAAATCTTCTTCTCCTTCGAATTTCTCCCAAGTATTTGGGGTCAGCCACCTTTGTCCTAAACCTCAACTTGTTTCAATTTTCCACATCCCTTACGCACACACCAACAGTCTTCAAATCATTCTTATTTATATCCAACCATCTCTTGTTTCGTTTTCACTTCTTTTTTTCATTTTTACAAGCATAGAAAAAAAACAAATATAAGTATTCTTCTTTTTTATACCATTAATAACATTTTCTTAATTTACATGAATTCCCTTACCCACTAATAATTACCCTCGCGTTGAACATCTTCATAATAATTATGGTTTAGCAAACCTACAATGGAAGCTCCGCAGGATAGAAGTCTGACTACTTCCCTGACGGATTCTCTTCACTCCACACTTTCACTTATTTATTTAAGATTGAGATTGTATATAGGTACAATACAATAGGTGGGCCACCCACCGCACGGCTGAGTATTTATTTGTATACGCCTGAAGTAGAATTTGAAGTTTATGTACTCAATTATTCAATTCATATCAATAGCTGATAATTATTTCAATCATAAAATTAAGTTATTGAACATGATATTGGTTAGTGATTAATATATATTTGTGATAAACATTTTCTTTTTTTTTTGGCTAATCTTGTAAATTGCAATTTATTTTTAAATTTAAATTAAAACTACCTAAACTTCTACCTTAGAGTGTAGGTAATCATTAAATTAAACGACTCAACCAAACTGGATTTATATCTAATATAATTTATATACCTCGATCAAATAATCTAAGTGCGCAATTCAACCGTTATATTTCGTGCAGATTTCAGTGCACTTTACTCATTAAAATCCAGTGCACGTAGTATGAATTAGAAAATAAGTCGTTTTATGATGTCGATACCAGTTTGCAATTATTACGCAGAAAGTGGTCTTAAACAATTTTTTAATAATATCAAGTTTCTTAATGTACATAATAATACGAAATTTTCGAAAATTCGGGTACAATGTGGATTGCTTATGGGTACGCCTAAATGTGTGTAATATATTTTTATTAGTGATAGATATTTATTTTAATTTACCACTGTGTATACGAGATTATTTTGGATAAATATGAACTATACCCAACAAACGTATTATGGCTGAGGTGAAGATAATGATATAATTATATGATCATTGTTCAAGTTTCAGAAAAAAATAATCGAACTTTTGGCTGTCGATAAAATACGAGCCACGAGGAATCTTATTTATGAACAATAGACACTTGCAATTAAACAATCAATAATTAGAAAGATTTTTAATCTGAGAAACAAAAAATTATATTAAACGAGTAAAATGCAGCTGAATTAGTAGGTATTACTAGAACAGTTAAAAAATGTCAAATCAATGAGAAAATAAAGTTATAAGTACATTTGAAAACTTTTTATTCATTGTAACTTGTAAATAACAGACAAACTATAAATTGCATTTCAATTTTCACTCTTTGGACTCTTTTGCACTCATTTTACACATATTTAATATTAACAATTTATAAATCTAGTTTATATTATGCTGTGATTAAAAACAAAATTAATTTGATTAGAATCCTATAAGTGAGATTTATAATGTGACATTTTCCCTATTTTCGGCTAAACCAATTCAAAACGCGTGAAAATATATGGTCCTATACGATCGTACAATATCCAAAGGTAGGATGTCTTTTGAGGTTGAAAAGAAATCATAGACCTTATACCTTAGTATAAGGTCTATGATTTCTATTTTATTTTAAATACCATCAATTTCTTGATTGTTATTATTATTCGTGGTTCATAACTTTCTACGAGTCACCATCAATTATTTCTCTACGCCAGGGGTATAGTAATCTATAATCATGTTTGTTTTGATCATAATGCTAATAATAATATTTTGTTTTCACACCAAGTTTGCTTAATACCGGCAATTTGATTTTATGATGACTGAATAAGAGTTTAGATAATAGCTAGTTTACTGATTGATCTTAAATGGGCTGAGTACGATTGACTATGCATAATATTATGCAATATATATATATATTAAGTACGTGTGTATGCGTGTGGTACTTTATTTGTTATATACTTATAATAAGAGAAAATCTTCACCGAAAAATTAATAGCGTTATATATACGTAGGTATATTATATAAAGTTTAATACATGCTACAACATTCGATGCCCTGTATTGTCAGCTAAAACAACTAACATCAACTGACTATGGTTCTGTTTGATAATATTTTCCAAAACATTTGACCTCATTTATGTACTTACATTTTGTCGGAAATTAATATAATGTGTTTTCAAACTAGTAGACTGGATGAATACCTGTTTTGAATAGTTTTTAAAATTTGATTGGAATTTGACTTGTTTCATATAAAAATATGCAAGTTATGTAAGTATGTATGTACATATTTCATGTATGTTCTCATTAAATGATCAAAATATAATGTAATTGAAAACGAAATTTAAATTAATATTATTTAAACATTTTTTTTTTTTTTTTTTTATACGTTATTTAATAATACACATCTGATATACGTACACCAAAACCGATTGGACCGTAATTTAAATTTTTAAATGCAGTCTAAAGTTTTTTATTTAAGATTTTAATTTTATCATGTTTGTATTTCAAATATGAATTATCTAGTTATTTTATTAAAATCTAAAGAAATAATGAAGATAAATATCGCAAAATCTTCTTTGATAATAATTTTAAAATTATATATCTTGTGTGAATATGGGAATGGAGGGGAGACGGTTGAGAAGGTAGATTATAACTAAATAGACGAACAAAGTATATTTTAAAGGTTATTAAACAATGATTTTTTTTTACGGAAATCCGAATAGATTGATAAAAACGAGAAAATCTTTTTTCGACGTATAAATACTATTTTGTTGTTCAATGTTGTAACTTGTAATGTATAGTATTTTTAAAGCTAAAATACAATTTCACGTAAGAGCAAGGAAAAGTGTACATTATAATATTAAAAAATTAGAGTAATGGAAAAATAAAAAGTTTATACTTGCAACTTTTTACCTTAAATATTTAATACTAAACTTTATAGTAAAAAAATTCAAGAAAATTACTCGAAAAAAAACAGTAATACGAGTAATACTTATATTTTAGAGTACATCAGGTAGTATTCATTAGAACTTATAATAATTATTAATCCACTAAACAATTAAGCATATTTAATAAATAGAATATTATAATAATAATACCTTGTAATCGTTACCAATGCGATTTAGGTGCTAATTAGAAATTATATTTAAAACTAACAACTAAACACAAAAATATAAAAATAAAACAAACATATTTTTTACTATTTATAGATATTTGATTCTCTCGAAAGAATTTCTCTTTTCTTGACTTACAAAACTGAATTCAAATAATTTTTTTTCGTTATAACGCCCACTTGTTATAGACATGAGATGAATTATAATAAAATTAAATAATAATCAATAACCACTAACTGTTAATTATAGTGGTAATTGAGTAGAAAGTGACTAAAAAGTTATTGGTATCTACAAGTATGGGTAAAAAAGTTTATAAGCGTATTAGGCGTAAAGATTATGGTCTACTTCCGGGTATGAAGATTCAGTTATATTTTGCTGATTCGTTGAAAACACAAGATTGCAAAGTCAGGGATGATTACGCGTAGAAAGAATAAAAGTTTCATAGTCGACAGCATACTGTGGTGACAGGTCCAGCCTACCGAATATCAATGTACCCATGAATTAATTAATAAGGTAAAGAATAAAATACGCTCACAGAATTTTAACGACGACATTTAGCTGTTTTTCATTATAAACTATATTTCGTGCCGCGACACTCGGGAGCTCATAACTCATTAGAAGTCTGCTTCATTATAACATCAGAAGTTTGTTGTTTATGTGAAATACTTTATAATTTCTTCGCTTAACTGCATAATTTATTAAATCCACGCACCTTAATAGTAATATATATATTATATTTATCAGCCATAAAAATGGCCAGACTTGTATTTAAAGATTTATTAAATCGTTTTCCTAAGACATTGAAAGTAATTATAGGGAACTCAATACTACTACTACACTACGTGTTACAAAATACCTGTATACATAGATACGTATTTATAAACATTAAACAATAACGCTTTTAGTTATGTGTAAAGGAATCCTCCCTACTTACCATTAGGTAGTAATTTCCTTGTCTTGGGAATCATGGTTTGTCTATCTACAATACCTTACACATTTTCGGATCAACAAAAAAATTGTGTTGTTGGATTATATTATAATCGTTGTGTGTGTTAATCATACATGTTTATTTTCATGCAGTCTTAATAACTCATTAAACATTGATAAAAAAGTCGATAGCACTTAATTAGAAATCAACAGCTGTATTTAATATTGTGTATTTTATATTGTTACTGATGAACAGAAGAATACAAATGAAAATGCTGTATACAAAAATATTTATTGAATCAGCTATAGTATAATTTTTCATGCAATAATTTCACTACAATAATAAATGCAATATAATTATAAAAGCATTAAAAGCTCATGCTCAATAATATATTGGTTCTTATTTTTTATTTTCACGTTTTCGCGCTCGACGATTTAATTTCTAAATGCATTTAAGTTTTGATACATTAAAGTCTTTAATCAATAATGTAGTGAAATATGACGACAATTTTAAATCAATCATAATTGTCAAAAAAATATATGGTTTTCGTTTTCACCCTATACGACTTGTAGATAATATCTTTAAAGTTGAATTTATAAAATATAAAATGTTTTATCTTTAAGTATATAATTATTTTTCAAGTCACCCATCTGATCATTTATAATTCTTTGTTGGCTTATTTTTGCGTTATTACGAATTTTCACGCATAACGTCACTATAATATTATGTAAATATATAAATTGGTCTCTTTTTGGACCGGTCTTTGTCCGTCTAGTGCAGTGGTGGCCAAACTGCGGCCCGCGGACCAACTCCGGCCCGCCATCATTTAATATCTGGCCCGCGAAAGAAGTATAATATTTTACATTTACGTAAAAAAAAATTAAAAATATACAGTTATATTCTTCATATTTAATCCCATATCGCCATATCGAAATTATAGAACTCCAATCTAATAATTCTTTAAGAACAACATTTTATAATTTGACAATCTCTCAAAATCTTGTTCAGTTTTATTCAAATTTATCTGAAGAAGATTTTCCAAATGTTCGGAAGTTTGCTGCTAAGATGTCTTGCATATTTGGTTCAAAATATATTTGTGAGCAAGTATTTTCAACGATGAAAATTAACAAAAGTAAAACTCGATCTCGCATCACAAATGAACATCGACACGCCGTTCCCCGGGTAAATTCTACCAAATTAGAACCTAATATTAATGTCCTCTGTCAACAGAAACAAGCTCATAGTTCTCATTAAAAAATTAATACACTTAAAAATATGTTTTGTAAGTGTAAAACGATATTTTGTATAGTTTATATTTATTTTTATATGTGTTTTAATAATTTATTTAAAAATATTTTTTGAAATGTAAGCCGATTTAATTTTCTTTCATTTGTAGTAATTATTAAGTTAAGTATTAAATAAAGTCATTAAAATTATTAAGTACAATAAAAACGTCGTTAAATATAAAATTATATACCTATACCTAAAATTTTGATGACTTAAAAGTAAAAAAAAATTTTATTGCCCGCTGTAATTTTTTTTTTTTTATGGCCCAGTTAAAAAAAAGTTTAGCCACTACTGGTCTAGTGGATAAAGTTCACTTAGGGCTGTTCTTACAATGTTCGGTTAGTGCCTGATAATGCTAATCGGAAGAATTTATCATGTGTTAACCAACAGAATTCTACCGGTTAGTCTTAACCGACACTTAACTGGACATTGTAAGAATGGCCCTTAAAGAGATTCATTTCGATAATAAAAATATAAAGGCAATACTATAGTAAAGTTGTGTGCACATTTGTACTCGTTGTAACAATTACTATAATATAATAATATTACGTTTGTTCGGGTATTTCCTGTCACGTCTTGTGCTTCGATAATGTCGATACAAAATCCTGTTGAAATAACGCCAATGCACTTTGCGTCCCCGCTCAGGCTCCAGGTTAGAACAAATTACTTTTACAACAACCAATATTATAGAAATATATTACAACTTAACAAGACAACCGTGTTGGTACTTGTTGTTAACACCGTGTCACAAACTCGGACTGAAACGCACACCAATCATGCAAATGACGATCAGAGCTGTACGGAACGCGTCGGGCTTATTGCATCCTCGCTGAACATCCGATACGGTGGATTGCAGTTGTTTTGTACGAATTCGAATTTTAATTTGACCGGCAATAATTGCCTACACTAATGCACATCGTTTTACACTGATCACTCGCCTGCTAAGCATTAAAGCTGCCGTAATAATAATTTATATCAAATTATATATAAGTATATAATGTAAATTAAACGTGCTCGCGCTCGCGTGTATGTATGCCATAGGCACGAATAAAGTTAAAATTCTGTCGTGGGTGGTAGGACAGGGGACAAGGGACTATGTTCTATAGACCTATAAAAAAATGAAAAAAACCGCTTTTTTGTGAGCTACTAGACATTTTTCCGTTACACGGAAAAACATTGTATCATATATATGATATCTTCGACTATGACTTCTATTTTCCTCCGACCACTTCGACTACGCCTTCGGTGAAGTAGACGTGTCCGTCAATCGTCATCATCATAATACAAATACAATATAATTTAAATTAAGTACCGTCATGTTTTTATTCATTTGTAAAGGAATGTAATAGGCGACAAACGCTTTGATAAATGAATACGCGTAAGTATTTTAATAATACTCAAAATAGAAAATATTTATTAATTGTATACCCCATTTTTATAACGTTTATAAATCATAATAATTTATAACTATAATTAGATATATATGTAATTTATATCGATATAAATAAAATAAAATGTTGCGTTTTTCCAAAAACACAAAATCTCGGCCACTACCCGTCCAATATATCTCGTGCACATTATTAATTATGGCCGCAGAAAAATTGCCGATTGTATGAAATCAACAATATTGTAAAGTGTAAGGACATTAAACTGCATATTGCGTGAAATCGGCAAAGCCATTCCAACGAAATGATTGGCCGATTAATAAATTCAGTTAATTGATCGTTGTTTTTGTTTCGTTAGAAAATATCAATAACTATTATAATAATATGTGTTTCATAAATATACAATAACATATTATATTATACTTAAATAGTATATAATTATCAATATTCATGTTATAATATAATATTACAATCTATAGGATTTGTTTAAAATGTAAATTATGCATAATTTATGGCAGGACAAATTTATGGCAGGGCCCGCAAAGCAATTTTTGATGGCCCGCACAAAGGTCATTAATTTTTGTTTTATTTTTGTTCAATAAAATTTTCAATAAAAGTTTATTCTATATAGGTAGTTATATAGTCAGTTTAATCTATAAAATCCAAAATCCTTTTCAAGTGGACATAAATAACGTCAAGGATAATTTACAAATGAAAGTCATTGAAAACTTCAAAATGACGAGGTTCTAAACAATTATTTTCGGGAAGCAACTAGTTAGCCTCAATTTTATAGTTGTTTTCCCCAATATCTTCCTTGGAGTCAGACAATTCGCATGAAAACTTATAACGGCGTTTGCAAGTACATATATATGTGAGCAGACATTTTCCATTGTGAAGTACAGAAAAAGTAAGCACTCTTTGAGCCTTAGTTATGAACATTTACGAGCTGTATTACGAGTCTCAACAACAAGTCTGCAAGCTGATACTGAAAAATTAACTATTAAACTGTAGGCACAGAAATCGCATTAATTTACAATTTTACAATTTTGTATTCAATTCAATTTTTACTTAAAACCAATTTTTTCCAGTTACATTTGTATTTCTTTTTACTCTCATATTTCTTTATAAAATAATCAAATATTATAGCAATACAATTACAAGTATTATATCATAATATGTACTTTTTTTTTAATGTGGCCCTTGATGAACAATTGAAAAAAAATATGGCCCGCGTGGTTAAAAAGGTTGCCGACTCCTGATTTATGGTAAACGGATAAATGATATTTACATGTATACAAGTCAGATTTAAGTTCCTACACACTGTTATCATGCTCACATATTACACTCACGAAGTGTAAGTTTGTATCGTTAGATAATATCTGTGTTTATGATAATTAATATCGTAGCATTGCGATAATTTTACATTCAAACATTATCAAACGTTGTTCTCAATTAACTTATGTGTAATTTCTACAAATATTTAATTATAGTTTAATTTATTTCACTGGATATTGCCGCATACATGCATTACATTATCGCACCATATCATGTAGAAGTGCAATAAATTATTATTCGTTGAATATCACACAGCCATTGGAAATATGCTTAAACATAATGTGTGGTATGAAAACATCAAAATTCCTTAATTATATTTAAATGATATTTAAAACGGATTTTAATAAATTATTCATTACGAATTTCAATACTTAGTTATATGTAAAACTATAGAAATAATAAATTAGCAATTTGTTGACACAGTTAGATTGTTACTGCAGCAATAATATAATCCATATAAATGTATAATACCTAGTATAATTTAATAATTGGAAGGTATATTCTTGGAAAAAATATATTGCAGCGTAGTATCAACAATTCCTCGACATTTTTAATAAACGTAAATTAATTGTTATTAAAAAACTTTGCCACTTTAAATCGTGAACTGTTCGAATAGCAACCAATTCAAATACAAACATTTGTAAATGTATTGTTAATTCAATTCAAAAATTAAAATAAATGATTTTGGGTTAATACTACCCCTTGGAAATAACCAAACGTGTGCATTTACCTATTATTTGATACAATGGGAATAATAACAAATTATAATCATCGAAAATGATCTATAAATCTTAATACTACCTCGGTGTTAGCCGTTAAGTTACCTACATGAATTTATATTAAATGCTTTAATCTGGAAGTAATATTCAAATTTATTCCAAAGTAAACTGGCGTTTTGTAATCAATTTAAATAATTTGTTCATTTGATTTTATGCTCAGTTTAATGTAAATGTCAACCTTATTTAACTAACACAGAAATACCTATCGCAGTTTAGGTTTAATTGACTTTAATTAACTCAATATAAAATGAAAAATCAAATGGTTGCAAACATTTAAAAATGTATTATCTATTTTTGCTTAAGATTAAAATCTGATAAAACTTTATTATAGAACTAATTACAATTAAGAATTCAAAATGAATTGATTACTTATCGTAATTTAATATACCTAAGACGACGAGAAGAATGATGTGTTTAACAAACACCTATAATCTATATAGACATATAGATATAGTAGTCCTACAAGATCATTATAGAAGTATAATAGATCTATATTTACGAAGAGTGTATTATAATCATGTTGTACATCTCATTCATCGACTAGGTATTGTCAGTAGATTCGTTTAAAGACAATCGTTTATCTAGATACATTTTCAATTGATCAAAGTCTACAGTTTTCACTGTTAATTATTATTAAAATTTAACAGTGTACACTGAACAAAAACTTATTTCAAATTATTAAAATATTTCTTTTGCTGATTCAATGAAGTTTACTAAGTTTAATTTGTTTGTTTTAAATAATAAACAGATCCTTTGTATTTTATACCTATTTCTACGTTTTATTATATCAGACGTTAAAATTGATGATCACTGTAATAGTTTGTGATTATAAAATATAGTTCATCGCAAAAGTATTTATTTATTTATTATTTATTAGGTATACATATTCTGTTATTGCACACGCCGCGCTACATCAAGCACATTTAACAAGTACACTTGAAAGCATATAACAGTTTATCAGTTTATATACAGCTCCAATCGCACGCATTCTACAATATTTCTCTCTAAATAATTTTTTTTAGGTTGAAAAATGAATAAATCAGCATTTTCTGTCCTATTGAGTATTTGATTTTTATCAATGATTTTAATACAATTGTACAAAAATTGTGTTTTGTCAAACAAAAAGTGAATCCGATTGAATAAGTTTAGTTTTAAAATTTGATCTATTTAAATTCAAGATGAATTCGTATACTTTCCGCCGGTTTGAATATCAACAATTTTCAACTTGATAGCGGCTTCAAGTGTGTGAATAAAATATATAGATCGATACTAGACCGTGTAATAAAGACAATACAATACAAGTTACATTGATTTATAAATTATGGATAAACATTCTACATATACTGCAAAAGTGTTGTGTGTTTCAATTATTAGTTTCATAATCTTCGACCCGGTGACATTGATAGTGAAACACAAGTTATGTAAGTATTATGTGTATCATACATGTAATATCTCTTATTATTAAGATGACAATCACATCGCGAGAGAATAATTCAAAACGCAATCTGTATTGATGTGTTCAAGATATTTGCGTAAATATATCTCAATACTAAAGGAAGTATTTTAGTTTCAAGACATTATTTGCACCAACAAGTTAGGGGTTAATACTGAACACTGAATTTAGACCATGTTTAAGAATAAAGTTACATTTTTTGTTAAGACTTCATGGTTAAGATTCTATTCACATGTCGTGGTCATCAATATCATGATATTGTTTAATTTATTTATTTTCTCTCATCAATGATCAGTAGTTATGGATAAATAATCTTTTTAAATACAATTATAATAATTAAAAGAAATCAACTTTAATATGAGATTTAGAAATTAATGGTTGACATTACTATGACAAAAAAAAAGTAATATTAAATAAGTAACATATTACTCAATTGTTTTATGTATATAATTTAAATATATGATCAATTAAATAATTTAGGTAAATAAATGAAAACATAACACATCTAATTGTAAACGTTTAGATTTGCATCATGATAAATGACATTTAGCCAAAAACCAAAAAAGTAGATTACACTTTATGTTCAAAATATCAAAAAACAATATTTTACCACGAATAGCTTAAAAAATAATTAAATTTATATTGACAAATAAGTTTTACGAATCAGAAATATATTCAGGATCGAATAGCGGTTATACAGTTATTTAATTGCAATGGTATTTTTTATAAACACGCTTAATGGTATCGACCTGGGAAAAGGAAATGTTTGTTCAGACCAAAACCGTTTTGTAAAAGTCAACAGAGCACTAGACTCAGAATAGCATATTATATTCTATCGATGTTCATATTATGCAGAGGTAGTGCTAAGCATTTTTAAAAATCAAGTATCCTTGAGTGAGCCGGATGAATGTGTAAACATCTCCAATCCAACGATCTACACTGTCATTAGAAAGCCGATTCATCATTTTCAAATCACAATTATGTTTGTAATGCTGAATAATTTTAAATTTTATTGATGTTTCCTAATTATTGGATACATATTTGATTAATCTGTACCCACTTATTTGATCGTTGACTTTACTACAGCAAATTATCGTGCGTTCGAAATGTAGGAAGTGCATTATATATTAAGTGTGTTACAACGCAATAGTGAAAAAAAAAAAAAAAAAAAATTAATACTTAACAGTATAGTATTTTACTGGTCGCTGTGTAAAATAAAATACAAGACGAATCGACTGAAGTGTGCAAAACGAGTTTAAGTTTATTTAATCGCCGTACACATTGTAGCACACTGCGGCACTGTGCCATTTCAATCTGTGCTGAGAGTCAAAATGATAAATTACCTTGGCAATTTGATTTTGACAAGACGAAATATTTTTAACTACTACACCTATAGTAATTATTTATTGAGGGAATAAATGAGATCGGTTTCAACGGGCGGATTTTCCGTTTTGCTCTGTATCTCGAGAGTAGAGGCGCGTTTGTCCGAGATAGTGTAGGTATCGTGATATATTGTGAATACATAAATATTTACTCGGAGATGTAACTAATATTACTAAATATACAATATACATCATTTATATAATTGATTTACATTTCGTGATAAGCACACGTGGAAACGACACGCACCCCCAAACACGAATTCAACATTTAAAATAATTTTGTTTTTCGTTTCGTTGCAATTTGATTAATATTATTTTATATTATTATTTTGATCCTTTCGCCAGAACAGATTTTTATTAGTTTCCCTATAACGTTTACGATTATAATTCCGTACCGTTCAAATAAATAAATAATGTTAATATATTATTTCACGTTCATCCACGTTAAGACTCAACATTTACATAACCACAAAGTGTGAACACTATAGTTTTATTCTATTAAGTTTATCGTTGTAGCTGCTATTTTAAATGGTAAAGGTGAATATTGACCTAGTCCCGGGGCTTTTACCATAAGAGTTTGTCACTGGTGTGAGTATATGTATCGCCGCAGTGACTCGTGTATAATTGTGTAAAATTATGTTTATTATTATGCAGTTTTCGGATCAATTTCGAATACTAGTATGGTGAACAACTTTGGTTGTTCAAAACAGAAGAAAGATTTTTAATTGCTTTTCTCACAAATCATTCTTGCACACTTAAGCCCGCTTAAGAGAAACTGATTGATTAATTTGCAGAATGATTACTGTGACAACGTGTTTGTATAAAAATACATTTTGTTTTTGTATTAAAACTGTATTCTCTATCCGTGTGTTTTTACTTTTTAACCTATTGCGATCATTTCCATCGTTATTATCAATTTAAAAGCAGTCTAGAAACGTGATTTATTTATGCCTGTTATGGAAATATACTAAATAATTTACTAAAATATGTTCGTTGCTATTATTATTTGAAACTGCAAAATAATAATAATTTTTATATTAAATTTTCTTAGTTTTGGTTATTTTCCTGGTTATTATATTTAATAAAATATAATTCTATCCATTACATTGTTTCAGAATGAATTCATATACATTGACATTTTTAATTTTTAATTGGAAGCTAAACTTAGCCGGAATAATGAGTAACGAATTACAAAATCTACCGTATACTATTTGATAAATTACTACTATAAGAGTCATAATATAAGAGACTATTAAAATAACTACTATCTAATATTCTATTAACAAGCGAATGAGTGGAAATATTGTAGGCGAATGTTATCACCCACCCAACAACTAGTTTTTTTAACATGCGATTCTAGTTTTTACGATTCCAGGTATTTATTCCAACAATATATTTTTATAAAGTTTTATTTTATATATTTTGGTAATAATTTTCTGGATCATAAAATATAATATTTATTTAATTTTTACTATACTAGCATTAGCCAGTGCCAGTGAAAATTGCATTTATTTTAAATGTATGCTAGCAATTTTAATCGACACGAAAATGCTTTTTTTTCAGTTTAGAGAAAAATAGCAGAATTTGATAAATGTTGTGATTTGTTGTTGGACATGTGGTTATTGTTGACTTTATTTTTGTATATAAATTCCTGCTTGATAAAAGTTTTACTCTGTAGATAAAAAAATGCATAAAATCATAAAGTCTACGAAATTAAAAAATTGAACATTCAATATTTTTAAAAAAACCTAAACAATATAAAATGTCTACCTTCAAAAATAGTTTAACAAAAATGTATTCTTCAGATTGTGTACAAAAAAAAAATGTATACTTATACAAAACAATATACAATATATGAATAGGCAGTATATATTGTAATGATGTGCATCATCCAATAATGTAACATTTCGTAAAGTAATATAAATAATATCTCTTTCATCACGCGCACAGAGAATACTATCCTAACAATAAAAACCCCGGGTAACGATGTACCGTTG
>JAIPRK010000956.1:0-47856 GCA_025469195.1 Chaitophorus viminalis
TATACACATTTTAGACAAACATATTAACTCCGTTCAGAATCGTTATTCGTATACAATGATATCTATCATTGCATTCAAATTTAACAAATCCATTGTAATAATGACCTATCCTATAAACGAGGTATACACTCCACCTCCCACTGTACAGCAAAACGAGGCCCACCCGTTCTTTTTTAAATAGCAATTATTAAAATATTTTATTTATTAAATTTTAAATGTAATCCATTTTTTTATTTAGTAAATTTTTGACATAGATAACACAGTCCTAAACTTAAACCATTACATTACTTTGTACGGTTGTGATTTCGTATTCTTCTCCTACTGTGAAAACAAGGTTTATGAAAATGTAAAAAGAATTACTTGTTTGTCTTCAAATGTGGACTGTACAAATAGACATTTTCTATTAAGTATTATCAAATATAAATGCACGACGATTGTTGGTCAGCATATTTAAATATTTCTATCAATTAAAAACAAACATTCTACGTCTACTGACGTTATCGACGCATATTTAAGTCACATTTTTTTATTTTAAAACTTCAGCTAAACCCTTGAGATATTTTTTAGTCTCCATTCTCCATATAAAATTTTGGAACTTTTAACAATCTCAGTTTTTTTTAACACAGTTTCAATTTTTGTTTTTACCGTTTTTCCCTATGCTCCAGCTATTTCAATTAATTTTATTTTTGCGTCCTCTACCATCTGAACGGCACTGGTAAGTGTCATTCTTTATGTTTTAAATACACTATACACGTAATTGCGTTTGGTAAAAGAAAAACGTTAGTATTGACGAATACAACTTAAAAGTTGAGTTTGAATATGTTCGATGTATTTTTGTGCAGTTTCGATAGATATTACATAATTTTTACGAGTTCATACAATCATCTTGACTATTTTAAAATATTCGCAGTCATAAAAAGAGTTTGAAGTCATGGTTTTCAGTAGGCAATGATTTTAAAGGAGTAATATATTTGAAAATTTGAACGGGAAATGAAGCTTCTTTAAAGATTTCTTTTACGTTACATAGCAGATTAATTGACTTTAAGATTTAGAATACGAACTGTTTCAGAAATTTTAGACACTATCTGTGTATAGTTCTTGAGAAAGACATGTGGTATACATCATCTTGGAGTATAATGTTTTTATTAAATTTGCCGACTTAATCATATATTAATTATAAGGAACAGCGTCAGACAAGAATAACCGATCGGCGATCGTGGTAATTTTTTACACCATTAAGCTATAAACTTTATGGCATAAAGTATTCACCGAATTATTAAACAATTTTTCGAATGATTTATTTTTTTCCCAACTCTTCCACGTTTAACGAAAATATTTCACTCAGTCCTTTTTCTTCCACCGATATAAACGTTCGTTAAAAATCTACAAATCTACTGGTTACATCGGTTGTTTGGTCAATGCTTATCCAAATTTTTTTCGTCAAAATACCTATATTAAAATTTTATTTGTTATTTCATTGCAAACATCGTTCACGTAACTTTTTCGCGAGGTTGACTCAATTAGAATGCATTTCCTATGTATTTTAATAAAAATCCTCTGCATTTAGGATCGTTTAATTTATTTAATGTAATATTTGCGAAGAGCAAGGTATTATGTATACATAAATCTTGGTTGGTTAAAAGGACTTTTTTAAAAGTAAAAATAGTAAAAACTAGTTTCACCTGATTTTTTGTTTACGGGTTTTCGTCTTCAAATGTCGAATATCACTCATCTCTAATCAATATATAGTTTCAAAAAATTTGAAAACACTATGATTCACTTGAAAAAATATTTTCTCCAAACTCGGTTATATAATATTCTTTTATCTTTTTTTCCTGTTTGAATCGAAGACTGAGCAGGTCCCGTTTGTCACATAATTTATTGTATAAATCAAAATGTATACATATACATTTTGTATAGTATATTATATACTAGTGACTAGTCCTTCTCCACGTGGCCGCGGAATAGTTATTGAGGTGCCAGGTGAAGAGGAACCGCGTTTGCGCTACAATGCATTTTGTAGTTGCTGCTGTGCGTTAGTGCCAGTGATCGTCGTATATTGTTTAACCTAACATAACCTAATTTCATATATAATAATGTATATTTCCGTTGAAAATATTTTTTCTGGTTATAGTTTTGAATTAGTTGCTAATTCAAATGTTTCCCTTTCTTATTGATGATATTATGTTAGTACGGTAATGGATTCAGCTTGAGCTGAATATATTTATAATCCACAATATCTTATTACCAACTAGGTTTTAATTCTTATAGAATATGAAATTTTATGAATCAATTAGTTATCAAAGTTACCATAGGTACTCGAATAAATTCTAAGAATATTTTATAATTTTATTTTCAAACCTTCTCGATGGTGTTACGTATAGACTGCAAAAGACAAGCGTATACTGTTGAGTTGAGTTGAGTTGAAATAATTTCCAACGAAATACATTAAAAAACATACGTAAAACAATTTAGACGTACGTTATTGGATGAGTAAATTCGTATTATTTTGAATTTAAACTTGTTTTATTTTTACAAAACATTTTGCGAATAGGCACTCAGAACGTCTTAACCTCTAAACTGGTGCACGAGGACGCATGGACTGTTTTTCCTATGTCTAAATAATATTTATGCACTGTATGTCTATTGTGTAATACCATTGATTTATAAATAATGTAAAAAGTAATAAATTGATTATAAAAGTATACATAATCAATGGAAATACCTATATGGACTATATGTGTCCATCTTCTTGATTTGTGCGAAAAGCGCTTAAGAAAAATACCCAACTCATTAGTCATTATTATATGAAAAACAGACAAATATAGCGAATAAATAATGATTTACTTTTGCACAATTCAACATAATACATTATAATATTATCTACTAACTTACTTTACACGTGATGTTTCCATAGATGATAGGTAGGTACTTTTTTCTGTAAGAAACAGGCGACAATATTTTTATTATTTTTATTTTTGAATTACATTTTGTATTAATTAATTTAATGGATGTTTAATAATTTACATTATATTATAATCATTGTTTAAAAACAATAAATTCTATTTGCTCACTCGAACACAATTTTTTTTCGTTATTATAATTTATCGTCATGCACTCTGCATGTCTTATACGCACGCAATATTCAATTCAATCAGCGTAATATAATATGGTTTGTTTTTATGCATGTAAAAACTTAAAGGTATTGATTCACTAATATTTCTATTGAAATAACAATAATTGCATCTGCAGGTTCATCAATTACGGTACCATTAAGGTAGGTACCGAACGTTTGTATAATAAAATAAAAAGTATTCCCGCTATTATCGTGTAGAGCGTATTCAGTGTTGTAGTCAATAATATATTATCTATTATATTATATGATATTTTAATAGGTATATGATATTATGTTGTGTATAATTTGTATTAATTATAATAATTATTAATTTTTATCAAGTTTCTTATCAAGTACATCACTTATCGGCACGGCCATCGCATCGGTAGATAACGTGTACATGTGCACACTCAAACACACGGTGAAATAGTTGAAACTGTATACCTCTCGTCTCTCGGGTATATTGTAATGATGTGGTAGCTAATCAAATGGGCCATGAATAAAATCAGCCAATAATATTGGATATTGCTCATGTCGGCACGCACAACACGGTCTACATGGCCACACAGGACACGGATGGTAGTGAAATAGTATCTACGGTCTCGAGATTGTGATATATACCTATCTACCTTTTTTTTTATCCATCGTGTTGAATAAATAAGAAATATATATTTAAGTTTAATTTATATAAAAATCAGACAACTGGCATATGGTAACAAAAACTGTGTACATCACCTATAGTATACTAACACATATACTAACCATATTAACCGAACAGATACCCGATTTGTTAATTTTTAATCCTTTGTTATCTACCTATCGTTCATAAGGAATCGGTGTATAATGACTATTGATTTTTGGCTTTTATTGTTTACTTAAGTAATCCATTCTACGAAATTGATTATAATTTATAATAGGTGGACGAATACCTTGAAATTTATAGAACTTGGAAACTAATTCATACTTAAGTATTATAGATAATATGTAGTAATAAAGATGTTTGATCTTGAACAACTGTTATAACTATAGACAAGTATTCCGGATTTATGACTAACGAATGAAGGAGTCCGAATTATATTAGGTAAAGTACTCGTAAGTATCATTTTTTTTCCCATTAAATCGAGATTCCAGGAGGGATTTGTTATTCATGCTTTTGCCTCCTGGCACTTCATTGATTATTTAAAGCTTAATTTAACGTGATGATAAATGCCCCATCTGGTAATCCAATCTGGCAATACAAATATAGATTAGGTATCTACCTATATTTATGACTGGGAATTATTGATTGTTTCTTTTACTAATATACTCGGTATCTGCACGAAGTAGTATATGGTTTGAGGAGACTAAACATCAATCAGCATAAACGAATTTTCACTTATATGTTTAAATGTAATTACATAGCAATAGTTTGGGTATAGTTTAAAATTACAATAAAAAAAGAAAGAATTCAAAAAAATATGTAGGTATATCTTATATATAATATAATATGTAATTCAGAGTAAAAAATGTATACCTACTTAATTCTACATTGATTGTTTTTGAAGGATTCATCCGGACGATTGAAATTTCATGTAAACATTAACTTTTAAGTAATTATTATAGATATATATATGTTTCCATACATACCTAATACCACATATTTTTTGTTGTTAGGATTTAAAATTTATTGTATTATTATTTTATTATAATCAGTTTTATTTTATTACATTAATTTTGATACCTATTAATAATATGAAATTTGCATTTTTGTTGATACAATACCTACATTTTATTTTATATTATAAAATATATTATAAAACTTGGTGTCAACATTCAACATAGAGATTAGAGGTATTCTTTATCATTAGTTTTTGTAGATTCCCTAAAGGTATTTAATATTTGTACAGTTCATTATTTCAAAAATTACTGGTAATATACTGAGTTACAAATAAATTCTCAAAATGTCAACCACAACTTAAAAGTTATATATATATATATGACTGTGTAGTAAACTATAATAAAATTAAATAATATAAAAGTACTACGAATGTTTTCAATACATTTTCATTTATTTTATCTTATATCTAAACTGTAGGTACTTATTATAAAGTTATAAATTATAATATACGATTACTACACTACAAAGTACGGTAAGGTAAAAGGTTGTAATAATAATTACTTACATACAAAAAATATTTTTAACCTACATTTTACATACTCGTATTATACAGTTATCATTGCCTACCTAATTTTTTAAACTTGGTTTAAATGTTTAAATCCGTATCTGCGGGAATTTCCTTAACTAGTAAGACTTAATTCTTATGAACACCCGTCACACACTTACCAAGATCAAATCATCAATATTGGTTGGAAAAGTATTTATTATCTTTAAAATGACTGTTAACTGTATTAACTGATATTTTAACTAACCACACAGTATATACCTATTACACTATAGAAAAACTGGATCTCCGTGCCACCATTAGTTTTAATACTTTTTACAATTTTTGATTAATCGCGTATCAAAAAATTATATTCAAAGTTGGTGTTGGTGTGAGATATTGTATGCAATAAATATTTTAATAATATTTTTTTAATGTTTTATATTAATATTTCATATGAGTACTTAATAGTTGATACTAATATTAATATTTGGAGATTGTAAGTCATATTATGTATGTCAAGTGGGTTGTAATTTCTTCAGGTGTTCCAGAGTTATGCTGGAACATATTATACATACTATTATACACGGAGAAATTACCATTATCTGCACAACATTTTTCACTTTTTCAGCTTGTTTGAGTTAATTTTTGATATATGCTGCTTTTGATTTTCGCTGTAGTCGACAATTGATAATTTTATTATTGACCTTTGCATGACTACTAAGTAGTATTTCAACCACATTTAGAATTGAGGAGGAAAGCAGGTGTATGATGAAGCTATTCTTTATTTTTCTCCATATTGTATTGCGTATACCCCATTATTTTATTTTGGTTACTTATAGATTCACGTGTTTTGGAACGTTATTCGTTCAACTACACTTAAGTTAATTTTTTTTTTCGAATTCAATCACTGCAGATTTCGATGAAGTAATAAGTGAATGAAGGATAATACTGGATACAATATATGTTTTCTTTTAAAACTAATGGCGGATAGATCAAAGTTCCTATTCTATTACCTAAGGTCCACTTTTGGGTCTAAGGTACTCAGCTGCAAATTTTCGTCATTATATATTCCTTTTAGAGTTTTATTGGGGTTCTAAGGGTTATAATACGATTACGTGTATGATCAAATTAACGAACTAGGATATATACATATATGGCCTCTCTTGATATTTTGTAATAGAGTTTATATAAATGAGTTTAGAAATATTTATACCTATTTTCGATAATATATATTTTTTTGTTTGCAATAATTAGAATGACAATAATGACCAACATCGTATTATACTTATATATAATACATAGTTCGAAAGTACTAGTAAATGTATGCTTTTTTCGGAGTCTTAGAACATTCAAAGTAAGAAATAAATGTGTTGTTCCACTCATCACTGATTAGAGATATCGTACATGAGATTTTTATATTGATAATTGATGCATATATCAATTGATACGTCAATTTTCGGTAATAGAGCCAAGAACACAGCACTTGAACTACTATATGTAAAGTACGGGGAAAACACATGCGGGTGTGGCGTCTTCTTAATGTTTATAGCTATTAGGGTTTTGGAAATTATAGGAGCTTAATAAGGCAAAATATGCACGAAAAAAATGATAAATATGCAAAAAAAAAAAATCTAATAAATATTCATAAAAATTTTTCAAATTTAAAAAAAAAACATAATGTTGTAATTAATATGTACAAAAATAACGGATATGACGGATACCGATGAACTAGTTGGCATTTCGTCATTTTTTTTTTTTTAGATCAATTATTATCGATGGTTTTAAGGCATTTAAATTCGGCCACTGTAGTCAATAGTTATCATTATACAGTGACAATAGTTACACTATATTATATGATACAACGGGTCAACGAAATATCGCATATACGTAGATTCTAATAATCCGACAACCCACGATTGTTGACTGTTGTCATAAATAAGGTTCTGTCAATTGAAATATTATGTATATTTCATTGCTATTAACATTTTTCTCTATATGAACCGTATAAATTTGGTGTGGGTACTAAATTACTTTTTTTATTTAATAATAATATCTTGTCAAATATCTTGCCTCGGGGGAGCCTATTCTCATTACTTTTTTAGTATTTTAAATTTAATTTTTGAATAACATGAAAAATTGTAATGAATTAATTTCTTTGTAACTTTTAATTATATTTATCTTAAACATTATATTTTTAAAGCTACAATACAAAAGTATTCTCTGAAAATATTACTCATTTAAAATATAAGAAGTCGACAGTAGGCTTTTGTTAAACCTCCAACAAGTTTATATGAATTATTGTTTAGGTAGTTTTTAATTTATTTGTTGTGATTACATGCGTTTATTTCCAGTAAGCTGCTTATTGTAATCCCTATCAGTTTTATTTATTGATAATTGTATTGTCTCCGGTGTACTATTCCAATGGAGGAATGATCAATGGGCAAGCTACAGAGTAAACTCTAACTAGACTTTTTCTTTTTTCATTTACATTTATATTATTATGTATTATACTATCACTATGGGTTAACTCCACTGAATAACTGATTATATAATATAGCATTATGGAAAACAATCGACACAACGACTTGTGGTAAATTATCTCTAATAAAACGAAGTACATATTCCTCTATATATGTTACAGTCCAGGTGGACAAATCAGTCATTGTTATACAATGCCCGGATATTGTATACAGTGTTTAAGATATTTGGGCAAAGTAAATAATGTATATTCAATTTCCATATAGACTAGTCATTGTATACAATGCTGAAACTGGTGTGGGCAATGTGATTATTTTAAAGTATTATATTTTATAATTTCTCTTAGGCACTGTGTCCTACGGGTTACGATAACTTTTATCAGTAATGACTAATGAGTAATGTCATTTTAGTAGATAATCGGGAATTTGTGGATAATCGAAATTGTTATTATCTTGGTACGCTATGAAGTCATATTTGTCATAGCCGACAGTAGGTACACATACTGCCGTTTACGTGTGCAGTTTAGTGCTGTGTTATAATTGTGAAGTATATTTTATACGTGTTGTTTTTAAAATGGAAAATACATTTATTAACCGTTTAAATAATATTTTAGAGTTTAAAAAACCTAACAGTACGTATTTAAGTAAACTTAAATATGATGAACTTATATTACATTTAAAAGAATTAAAATCGAAAAAAAACGAAAATTCTAAATGATTATAAATTGATTAAGAAGTATGATACAATGAAAGTCTGTAATGTGGAAAGACTTGTTGTCCCAATAAATGAAGGTAACCAAATTAAATATTACGTGCATAGCGAAGAACTTTTTAATATTCTCCATGAAACTCATTTATCAATCGGGCACGGAGGTCGTAGTAGAATGGAACATGAGTTAAATAATAAGTATAAAAATATAACAAGGGAGACAATTATGTTATACCTGAACTTGTGCGAGTCATGCCAAAAAAAGGGAAGTACAATTAAAAAAGGGTTAGTATTCAAACCTATAATATCAAAAGTAATGAATTCACGATGTCAAATAGACTTAATTGACATGCAGGCACAGCTTGATGTTAATTATAAGTTTATTTTAGTCCACCAAGACCATTTAACTAAATTTGTAAACTTACGTCCTTTAACTCATTAACGCGCATAGGAAGTTGCGTATGTTTTACTGGATTTATTTACAACTTTTGATGCTCCAGCAATATTGCAAAGTGATAACGGTAGGGAATTTGCAAACAAGGTAGTAGAAGAATTATGTAGCATGTGGAAAAACTTGAAAATAGTACATGGTAAGCCCCGCCATTCACAAAGCCAAGGTTCTGTAGAACGTGCCAACCAAGATGTCGAAAATATGTTAGGAACGTGGTTGCAAGACAATAAGACTAAAAAATGGAGCGAAGGCATAAAATTTATACAATTTATGAAAAATCGAGCTTATCATCACGGCATTAAATCTACATCATACGAAGCTATGTTTGGCTCTAGGGCTAAAATTGGATTAAATAATTGTATACTCCCAATGCATATAGTAGCAAAATTAAAAACGGAAGAAGATTTAGAAAAAACCTTAAACACTATTGAAGAGGAAGAAAATAAAGAAAAAAACAAGAACAATGAAGCAATGAAGTGATTATAGTAGAAAATGAAGATGTAGAAAATTACAATTCTGAGGATCCTTTAAATTCTAGAAAACTTTCTATTCTCACAAAAAGAAACGAATGTGTACATAATTTAGAAATTCAAGCAAATAAAATGAAATCTATCTCTGAAAGAAGGTTTTGTGAAGGAAACATTGGAGAATCGGTCAAAATAAAAATACCAGACGTAGATAGAGTTCGAAGCGACTTACGATCAATTTTGGCAGTAATTATGTCAGGTATTGTAATCAATAACATTTTCATTATAATTAATTATTACTTAATATTTTTATTTCTAAATTACATTTTTTTATAGTGGAAGACAGAAATTATAGATTAGGCACAACCAAAGGTAAACTGCAACATTATTACAGTAGAAATCAATTAACTATTTGCAAAGAGAAGTTTGTAAGTGTTGATGAAGTACCCGATATTCAGTTATCACTGAGAGAAGTAGCTAGGTTGTTTTCAAATCTAGGAGACCAAGGCTATGACCGTTGCAATTGTGGTCAAAAATGTGAGACAAGGAGATGCAAATGCAAAGCTGCTGGAATTTTATGTAACACCAAATTCCATAATGGTAATACTTGTAAAAATAAATAGTTTATTTAATAAAATTGAATATAATTAATAAAATATTCTCCATTTTGTTTACAAATCAAATCTCTTAAATATTAAATAAAATTTATAATTAATTATATAATATTCATTATAATATAATATGTTTATCATAATAATTATTCACCTGGCACCTGTAGTACTGGCCGTTGTATACAATGTCTGGTTTATATGAATAATTATCTACTTGGCTTGAATAACTCGGACATTGTAAAATTTGTCCGGTCAGTGTTTACAATGACTATTTATCCACCTAGACCGTATAACATGTATATAGTTCAATGTGTATTTATGTATGATATAATATATAATATATAAACAAACTTCAACGATTGTTATTGTCAATAAGCGAGTGTGATAAATTGGGTTATAGTATAGGTACCATTAATGTGGTTTTGGACATGCATGCCGTGTCTAGGTAATGCAATTTTCCAATAACCCACGGCTTTATGTATACTTGACATGTGTGCAGTGTAACTAAACGTATCGCTGGTCGGGTAAATTTATGTACGATACCAAGCCGAATTAATCACGTTGAGTGCGGCGAAATATCTCATAATATTATTATTCTCATAACGTTGCGTTTCGTATGATATACAAATATTAAATGTCGGAATGTGTGTTAAAATTATACATATAGTTGTTCCCTGAGACCTCAGCATAGTCATATTACGTTGAATATTTACGAGAGGGATACTTTTCGAAATTCGGAACATCTAATATACTTACTATAGTTGTAATGTAATCCCTATCTTCTGTGTACAACAAACTTGACGTTCGAACGGTGTATGCCATGTTGTAGTTGTCATTTTCTACTATATATTCTTGTGTTCGCTCAGCCGCACATCGTATCGTGGAATTTGTTATATTTTAATACTTATATGGAGTCGGTGTTTCGAAAACTTTGATTTGTACTTTGAACTTAAATCTGTTTTCAAGTCACGAAAAATTCTCAAAACAGTATGATAGTAAGTATGATAGATATATTGATGTATAACAATATGAATTAGGATATAGATACAGCGAGACACGTATAGTGCCGAATCCAAAGGAAGTAAGAATGCAATGAAGTTCTTGCTTCGTTCTCGAGTGACATTTACAAGTTAGAACAAAGGAAGACTGAATAGGCGTAAGCGAATCTGTAGGTAGTTGCGGGTTGAGATAAGAATAGAAGAATAATAAAAAAATACATCGAATATTAGCCACATGTGTAAAAACGGTCATCTTCGTTGTTACTTATTAATAGTACTTACTACTTATTTAAATAATCATCCTCGGCCGTCTATTCAATATAGATAGTGTTACATAAATATTGATGTTCAGAAGGATTCATGCTCTAGGAGTCTAGACAGAGAAAAATGAAGGCTTAGTTGTGAGACGGGATGGTTCAAAGGGCTCAATAAACTTACCAAGAAGAAGAAGAATTTAGAATAAAAATAACCCACGAAAAAAAATACCGAATAACTGAACTGTATTTGGCCACAGTGTGAAAACAAATATTATTCTGGTCCGAACACTTACTGTGTATTCGACTTAATGTGATGGCTATATGGTCCAAGTCCAAGACCATAGTACATCCTTTAGAATTAAACTCTATTACGTTGTTGTAACTTTTTAAGCTCCGTTGCATAAAAAAACTGTTGAATATAGTTCAAGGATGATAAGTATATAGAGTTGTTTTTTTAACGACTTTTATTATTATTTATTATTATTATTAATCAATTCAATATTAGTTTTAGCCTTTTAGGTATTATGAGTTTGAAATAGTACTGGACATAAATTGAAGTTCAATTAATAAATTATAAAATAAACGTCTAGTTCATGAACACTGGAATATTAAATGGATCAAAGAGGTCAGTCTGTTTCATGATAATAGCAAAAATTAACCAATTCGTAAATTTGACGATTTCACAACCCAAATACCCAACTATAACATACCTACAGACTACAGTTCGTATATAATATATGAAATAAAACGACAAGATCGTTAAAAGACACCAAACACACGTGTCCTTTTTTTTTGTTAAAAAAAATAAATAACAAAAAATGCAAGTATTGAAAAAAATTATACACTCGTCATCGTTATGCACGTTCGAGTGTGCATACGTCGATCAGCTATGACATGCGAGTTGCTATTATCATTATTATTAATTTTATTAATTTTTATATAAATATTAGTTTAGGCTGGATACCTATACAACTTCTTTTTTTGCGAGGCCAATTTTTGTAACACGTAAACGTAAACGTTTTAGATTCTGAACGGAGTGATGGAATCTATTAATTTTACAATGATGTGTGTTTTTTTTTTTTTTTGTGTCTGACGACACCTTTTTTAGCAATAAAAATGATTTGATTTGCTTAAACAGCAACTTTTTTGAAAGGAAAGTGAACGTAGATGGTACTTGGGCAAGTCCAAAATCCAACTTTTTTAATATTTTTTAATAAAATCGAAAAAAACGATAAAAAAATTACAAAAAAACGGGAAATTTTACGCAAAATCACGTTTTTACAAAATACATTTTTTGAAAATGCTTTAACTCAAAAACGAAAAACCACAACAACTTGAAATTTTCACCAAATATTTATATTGGCGTTCTCTATACATGGTTATGTTTTCAAAGTATTTTGACATATTTTGACTTATTTATGGACAGTTTAAATTTTTGATTTTTGTAAAAAATTTTTTTTTAAATATATATGAAATTTAATTGACTGGCCGAAAACTCTCGAAAATTTAATACAAGGTTTGTAATAAGATTAACTTATCGTAACTAAAAAATATCGGAGATTGTTTCACTCAAATTTTTTTTATAAGCCCATAAAGCTCAAATTTGTATAAAATGTGTCAAAATCACAATAATTTGCAAGTTATTTTGTAGATAAAAATTCATAAAATTTTTGCTGTTTATAACTAAGGTTCAAAATTTTAACACTAGGATATCCATAAGCTACTCTTCAAAAATCTTTAAAAAAATTTCTACTGGACTTAGAGGAAATAATTTTATGACTGTTTGAAATTTTAATTTTTACGAAATTGCATAAAATAGCGATTTATCGTTAAATGATTTTAAGTATTTGTTATAATTCAAAAAGTATAAGTCACAGAAACTTGAAATTTTTGTCAGTTGTTAAGATAGGCATTTGTTTTATGTCATATTTTTTTCAAAATATTACATTGATTTTTAAGCCACTTATAGGCATTTAAAATATTCGAATTATTTATATATTTTTTTTTTTATAATCGGTGATAAAAAAAAATTGACTGATACAAAATACTTGAAAATTTAGTAGAAGATTCCACAGAAGTAGTTATTATTTTCATTCAAAAATTATTGAAATCCATAGGCACAATTTTTTTTTATAAGCATTTGAACAGCGAATACTGACATAAAATTACATGTAAAATATAATATAGTAAAATATATATAAAATTCTAGACTGACAAACCATATCGGTTTTTGAAATTTGCTCTAACTCAAAAACGAAAAACCGTAACAACTTGAAATTTTCACCAAATCTTTATATTGGCGTTCTCTATACATGGTAACGTTTTCGAAGTATTTAGACTTATTTTGAATTATTTATAGACAATTTAAATTTTCGATTTTTGTAAGTTTTTTTTTTTAAATATCTATAAAATTTTTTTAGCTGTCCGCAAACTCTTGAAAATGTATTAAAGGATTAATTATAAGTTATACTAATTGTAACTAAAAAATATGGGAGTTGATTTCACTCAAATTTTTTTTATAAGCCCATAAAGTTCAAATTTGTATAAAATATATTAAAATCGCGATAATTTGCAAGTTATTTTGTAGTTGAAAATTCATAAAATTTTTTCTGTTTATACTTAAGGTTCAAAATTTTAACACTAGGTTGTCCATAAGCTAATCTTCAAAAATATATAAAAAAATTTCTATCGGGCTTGAAAGAAAAAATTTTATGACCGTTTGAAATTTAAATTTTTACGAAATTGCATTATAATTAAATTTAAATATAAAATACTATATTATTATATACACATTTTAGACAAACATATTAACTCCGTTCAGAATCGCTATTTGTATACAATGATATCTATCATTGCCTTCAAATTTAACAAATCCAATGTAATAATGACCTATCCTATAAACGAGATGTACTCCACCCCCAACTGTACAGCAAAGCGAGGCCCTTCCGTTTTTTTTTTTTTTTGGTTCTCTAGCAACGTATTATTATTAATAATTTCTAATTTATTGTTATTCTTTTCCGAAAACATACCTATGATTCATACTTCATAGATTTCCTTTGCGGAGGAAAAATATCGAGAATATCGATGTATACTGTATAGCGAAAAACTGGCAACCATTTTTTCATCCGATTGCCGCAGTCGTCACGTGGTTTTTCTCGTAGTTGTCCCCTACTCCATCGGGCGTATATTAATGTTTATGAAAATCTCGTGCGAAACGTCCTGTGCCGATGCCGAAACTAGCGCGAGCTCGTGATAGGTACTGAAACCGCGAATTGTTTATTTCGTTGCTATTATTGTTATTTTACAATAATATTATGTTCTACACACTGAATTACTATAAATCCGATATTATATTATAATAGTTTTTTTCTCTCTCTCTCTCTCTCTCTCTCTCTCTCTCTCTCTCTCTCCTAAACTATTTTTTTTCTTCACATTATTATAAATCATTATGCGATATCGAGTTGACCCGAACCCGATTCGTCCGCGTGACCTCCAAATGAGGCGGCGACTGCGGCGTGCCGTTGCCACCGCCGCCGAGAGATTGATATAATAATAATATTATTTTTTCATGTGGTCAGTTTTCCAAACGTCGTCGTGCGTGTACGCAACTTTATGTGCGTACGTAGGTATACTGCGTTTAGTGTATTCTCATCATCGTTTTTTTGTCGATCGCCAAAAGTCAAAAGTTCCTCCGACCCCCGTAACCGTCACTATACCTTTCGAACAATAGTTGTAATAATAATATTAATAATAATAATAATAATAATAATAATAATAATAATAATAATAATAATAATAACTATAATAATAACAATAATAATAACAATCATTGTTCCGTAACCGGTTTGCGCGCGCGTGATTTGTTTGAATGTTATTTATATATGTATTTTTTTTATTTGAATTTTGAATTTCGGAAGAGGAAACTGTAAAATAGCAATACAGACGCAATCGTTAGTCGTCGCACATCGCACTGCAACAACAGTTAAAAGCATTCACCGTCGGTTCGTATTCACTTATTGAAACATAATATATACGCAGGTAGTGAAAATATAATATTAAAAAATAATGCTTTCGCCTATCTTTCTGTAACCAATATTATACTCAAACATCAACTATAGAATAATATGAAAACATCATATCGAAGATAATCTTTTTCAAATATTATATTTATACCTCGCTGTTACAGCGGTCGTGTTTATGAAACTTATCCGACAACTAAAACCTGAACTTTACGTCAGTCGACAGTCTAAGTTTATTAAATCAAAATAACGTGTATCTAATTCATAATAATATGCGGTTACAATTGACGTACCAAACAATAATAGGACGTCATATTAATAATGAGTATAAACTATGATGCATATTATTATACATAGTGGTTAATAGTATGTGGTAGGTAATCTATTTATATGTTTAACGTTGCGCAATTAGACTATAAAATACAATATGTCGGTTAGATGTAATGTTAAATTTAGTTTTGTATATTACAAGTTATAGTATAGTAAAGTTGCTTTATACTTAAATCGGTTATTTTTAATGGTTTCAAAACAATTGCATATTATAATATTAATTTTTCAATTATAAAATCTCATTTTCGAATCGTATTCAATTGTTAAAGTTTGAGATGAAAACTCTTATAAATGACTACTATATTAATAAAAACTTAAGTCGAGTTTTACTATAGAAAATGTTGATACTTTTATTAATATTGCTTTTAGTGTTTAGATACCTATAATATAATTTTGTTTATACGTATATAAACACTTAATAATCGATTGTAAATTTATAATGATGAACATGTATTATTGTATTTAAAAATGAAAAATCGCATTTAATATATTATGAGTAAACAAGTGTGAACAAATAATGCTGGGGACAAAAACAGCCACCCTGACGACATTTGAAACCATGTAGAATAGGACAATAGAAAATGTTATTGTTTTTAAAAACGAACTTCATATAAGATTTTCTAAATCTCACATTTCGAAGATCTTTGAAATAAATGTATATTGAAATTATTAATATTACAATATATTTATATAATTATTAAATGATTTGTTTCGTGTCAAGTGCAAATTAGTATGTTTATTGTACAATACAAATTGAATTAAACACATTTATACAAATATATGTATATGTAATAATCTATCTTAGTAGAAACAATTTATACATTTATAATAATACACGATTACAATATTTATAATTAACAAAAATGTAAGCGATATATTAATATTGGAGGTTCGAAATATTTCACCTGGCTATTATGCAAACGATGCATATTGTAATGAAATTGATTTGAATGCGGTTGAATTAAACTGGGCTACAACGTATTTCAAGCTATTAGTTATACGTAGTTATGTATATGCACGTGATTATACAGTAGGAGCACATAGAACCACAACAATATGTTGAATCACTTGTATATAATATACTAAGGCAGTTGTAAATGTAATTATATAGTAGAGTGTTTTATATATCATTTGATCATTTCTGAATTCATGAAATTGAAGTCTATGAACCATCGATAAAACATTAATTTAAAAAAAACATGCTTGAGTCATCAACATCCGTTTTTTATGTATGACTTAGTACCTATTTTATTTCGTCTGTAAATTGTTTAAAAGTTTCGTGCAATAATTAATCAAAATAAATTACTTTTATTTGATGGCAATGAAAATTACTTCAATAGGTTTTATTAAAATGTATTTAGTTTATGTTGTGATAAACAGGATATAATAATACTTGAAATTCGTATGGGTTAATAATAATTAATTGAAACTGTTTTTGCAATTGCTAAAAAAAATTCTTGGTCATGTATAAAATTTGATTATAGTTATAAGAAAATGTCAATTTTTAACTATAATTTATTTATATCTATAACTGCCGGAAATGTATCTCAGTTTCAGTTTGTTTTGTTGTTCTAACGTCTAAAAATTTAATTTAATTTATAGATACATGTATAAGTTACAGTTTTTCTCGTACATTTTTAAATTATGCTTCATTTAACTGTTTTTAAAAATAACATTTGATGAATACATAATGAATTATGTGTTATTTCGGGTTTTGACATTTTGATATATTATGTGAATTTGAATAGGTTTATTCCGAGTTCATGAAAATCATGAAATACAATTTTGTATGAAATGATAACTATAGTAAATAATTAAAACTGCTTTTTAAATATAACCAGCCAATAGAATAACATTGCTTATAACACACAAATCATTGGACTAAAATACATATATTTGATGAAATGTACGTAAATTAAATATACTCAAACCTGAAAGCAAAATGTTTTGAATATATATTATGATAAAATTACAGACTGCCATATTATTATATAAAGCATATAAAAGTGCTAAAATATTCATGTTCTTATTTTATTATTCATCCAATAGATTTTTTAAATTACATTGAGAATATTGGAGCATTATAATGGACTTTTGTCTCCAATTATCGATTTATTCAAAATTATTTTGATACCTACCTCCCTAAACCATGAAAATGAAATATAAAATAATTATTATTAAATATTTAAATGTTAGTTTATTATTTTCTAGTTAGAGTTAGTAACATTAAATAAAGTTCATAGATACTAAAGCATCTTATAGTATATTAACTAAAACGGTTTTTTATAATAAATAAATAACAGTAAATAATGTACTATGAATAACATTTCGGTGAGCATAGTTTGTATAAGTAATTAATTTGTAATTGTATACTACGTAAAAGCGTAAAACATTTAAAATTTGTTTATTTTTAATTAATACATTATAGTTAAAAATAATAAGCACTTAATTTTTATATAGATTTTGTAATATACGTATCAAATTAATGATCAAGACGATTTAAAAGTTAAACAATTTGATGATAACAAATATACATTCTAACATCTAAAAATAGAAATTAAAAAACATATATGTTGAAAATACTTTATGATTTTATCAATATTTATATAATATTCTATAATAAAGTATAATTGATATTTAAATTTACTTTATAGAGTTATTAGTGTATGGAAAATTGTTTCATAAACTTCAGATATGAATAATTATTAGTTTAATGGGTTTTATCTAATTATACGATAGTATAGGTACCTACTATACAATTTAGACGATATGAATACATGTAAACTATATTATATCGAATTGGTATTTATCCAGTGATTGCGGAAATATAATATAATATAGTTTTATAAAGTTTATCCTTCTCACTTAATTTATACTTATTTGACAATCGTTTATTTTTATTATTTGCAATCAAGTTGTTTATGAATATTAAGTCATTGATGGATAATCATCAAACATTTAAAACCAGTTAAAGAGTTAAACTAATTTCAAGAATGAAACTTGGTGGGGAATTGTACAAAAAATTATTCAAGTAAAAAAAAGAATGGTAAATGTTTCTGAAAATATTACGTAGTAATGTACCTACCTGAATTTAACTTCTTACGTAACGCCAAAAAAATAGGCACATAATATTATGTAGAACTACTTTATGATTATTAAGTGAGGATTATGATGACGTTTTTCCCTTTCTGTAAATTCACTTTCAGATAGTAAATAGTAAGTATGCACTGTAATAGGTAGTTTCATACAGCTCGTTTTTATTCAACAAATATTCTAAAGGTATCGTCATGAAGTGCAATGTTTTGTCAATAATATACAATCGATAATTTATGATTTTATATTTTCTTTGTACTATTCGAATCAACTTATATAATACGATAAACATGATATAATATTATACTCATTCATGTACACAATTATAATTTGTATGTACATTATAATATAGGAAAAACTAGTACCTTATCTAAAAGACTAAAAATTACATTGTATGGTAATTAGATCATTATAGTATTATACTGTCGAAGGTATTTTCAACTGAAGAAAATTACTAAAACGCTTTGAAAGAATTTATAGTATGATTTAGGCCCTTTGTAAGTTTTATAGTACATAGTAAGTTCCATAAATACTTCATAATCATAGAAATTATTTGCCAACGGGAAATGTCAACAATATATGAACAAAATATAAGAAAGCGGAAGTTATCAAATTCGATGGTTATAATATTAGTTTAAAATATAAATTTAGTATGTAAAAAACTACATGTAAATTAGGATAGTAAACTATCAATTATTCAAGTAATATTTGGTAGGTACTACGATTGTTTTATTATCATAATCTTATTTTTTTAACCTTTATTATGGAATAATTAAAAAACAATAAAATAAAATTATTCTGTAAACATTTTGATTAATTTAGTATATTTTTGTGAGAACACTTTAAGATAATTGTATCTAAAGGCTTATCAATTTGATTATTAGGTAGGTACTTACATTTATTTTAATAAAACAAGTGTATACATTGTAGATTTTGTTTAATTTATACTTTCATTTAACAGACGAACTTAACATTTAGTGTCAATATAGTTCAATTCTGAAATGTATAAATTATTATTGAGATATATTATGGTGTTTTTATTTATTACTAGTATAGGTAATGTTTTTTTTTTTTTTACATAGTCCAAATATACAAGAAAATAAATAGTTGTATTTCAATTTCTAGTGTAGAACAAATTATAATACAACATACTAAGGACAAAATAAATACTTATGGAAGTTGAACTAGCTGATTTTATGTACCATACAATAATACAATAATGACCTTCTAACATTTAACATTATTTATCAAAGAATTGCATATTTGTTTATTTATCTAGTTGAAAAAATGTTAATATATATTTTTAAATCACTTTTGTGAATACATTTATCTTCAATCAATATTATTATTTTTAAACAATTTTTTTAAACAATTAAAACAATTTAATGAAGTTTTGTCATCACAATTAACTGCTATAATAATTAGTATATTAATAATATTCAATTTATTATATTTAATGACATCTATTGTACCAAGACAATGAGATTTTGATTTATTATTTCTATTAAATTTATTAAATAAATCAAGTACACATTTTGAATTTTGTTTTCTATAACTAAAAAAGTACGATCCTTTTAATGCAGTGTTCATTAGTTTCTTGGTTGAACTTTACCCCGCCATCTTACATGTTATCAATCATTTTTGTACACATGTACACCTACAGTTGCATTCCTGTTTAATATTTTATTATCAGTAATATTTAATTAAAACATATAATATTCAAATAATAAAATTGTTATTTCTTTACGGTATTTGCTGTTGTTGCGTATTCTAATTATAATAATGAATAAAGACAGGAAACAAATATTTTTTCTTAATAAGTAATATAATTTTCTTCTGTAATTTTGGCATCGATGTATTTTGTACAAATCAGATCATTGGTTGTTCCCTTGATGTATGTAATATGTTAGTTTAAAATGTTTCTATTAGTATTGGCTTGGTTGTAAATTATATTAGACGTTGGGATGCTAGTCAAATATGTAGGGAAATAAATGAAATTTATTTATAGTTTATACTTTTGGATAAATTTATGAATTATAATGTAGTTTGAATTAATATAATATACATTATTAGAATTATAAAATAATATTTCTTTTATTTTTTCACCATAAAAACTATACGCATATAAAATGATAATAAAAGATTTAAAATTATTACATAATTATAATTTAGAAAATTAAACATATTTGTTTACATTTTAATGCAATAATATCTTATTTTTTTTTACTTAAAACTGTTTTAGATTCTGATCGGATTGATAAATGTATTGATTTTACAATGATGTGGGTTTTTTTTTGTGTTGGACGACACATTTTGGAGCTGTAAAAATACTTTGATTTTTTTATACATCAACGGTATTGAAAGTAAAGTTAATCTAAGTGTTTCCTTATTGCAAGTCAAAGATTAAAATTTTAATAGTTATTAATAGTGTCTGGAAAAACCATAAAAAATTACGGAAAACTGGCATTTTATAAGCAAAACCACTTTTTGACAAAATTAGTTTTTTAGAATGTTCTATCTCAAAAACGGAAAACCGCAATTATAAAAATGAAATTTTTACCAAATGTTTATATTAGCGTTTTCTATGTATGGTTTAATAGGCGATTTCATAGAAGTTGTTTTTACTGTCATTGAAACATTATTGAAATAAATGTTTGAAAAGCAAATATTAACATAATATTACAATTTAAATATAACATAAAATATTAGACTTATTCTAAACTAACAAATCATCTCCACCCAGAATCGATTTTTGTATGCACTGCATTTGCATTTAATATACCTTATTCATTATAAGAACCTTTTCTATGAACTAGGTCCACTCCACCCCCTACTGTACAGCAGAGTAATTTTCCGTCTGGGTTTTTTTTTTTTTTATATAGAAATGTTATGAATTTTAAATTGCGTACTCCTTTTAGCTATCATATTCACAATATTAAATAAAAATTTTATATAAAATTCTTGATAACAGAAGTTTACAACACCAATGCGTGATAGATATTTTAATTCAATAATCATGTTAGTAAGTTATTCAAAAAAATTTTTTTAAAAAATATCCGTGCTCTTATTAAGAACTCTAACTGTACATTTTTTTTTTTAATTCGGTAGTATTTTTCATACCCTTACCAAGCTCATCCCTAAGTAATTCCTGGATCCTCACCTATCTCATATAAGCGTGACCACTGAATACTGATATTGCTAGTAATATAGTTAGTAAAAATCCTAAATGTCGAATGTATTTAGAGTTAAATTAATATTTTGACTGAATGTTATTGATCCTTTATTCAGGGTGTGCTTAATATGTATTGATGTATAATTGCTTTTGAGCATAATTTGTTGTTTTTTATCATTTCTATTCATAGTTTTATTGATTATTTTATTATTTATTAAGTGAATGAATTCAATAACATACTGTGATATTCGAATATTGTGTTTTGTGTTTGGACTACAGAGTTTCCAAATTGCTGACAAAATAATAAAAATCATGAAAGTTGCGGATGAAACCTAAATAGGTAACATAGGAATTCATTGCAGATACTAATACAATAAAATAATTGCGTACAAATTTCCATTAATCATCATTTTTGATACAACGATTTCCGTCGTGGATTTCAACACAGACGTTGGGCTATGTGTACTATCGTGATTTCGAGGAGATGATGATTGCAATTATTATTTTCACATCTATTATATAAACAAAAATATTTCAAATATAACATTAAAATGTATTCAGACTATTCTGAAAAAAAAATATATCCTAAAATCTATGAATACCTACTGTGTGTTTAGGTATTAAATAGTTTTTAAAAATAACAATTTCTTTTTTGTAAGTAAGAGTGTAAGAGTAAGACTACACAGATACTTTTAGATTTATAGGGTTGCGTCTGCAACTCACATAATTTTTATGAATTTATGACCGTAATTGGTGGGTTGAGAACCTTATTTCTAAACTATATATATAACTATAAACTAAAGCTAAGTTTAAATTTATCATTTACTTTACCATTTACACATGACAGGAGCCAATTCCGTTACACCACTTTTCTCTTAAAATGTCTCAAGCCACTCAAAAATGTCACGAGAATAAACAAAGGAAATGTGTATTAAACATTAAAGGTTGATTTACATTTACATTATAATATCACCGAGTCCAGTTAAAACGTGTAACCAATATTTGTTAACATGTGCTATACCAAGCTATACCCAATTATAGTTGAAAATATTCAACTTTTCACCGTGTTTGAATGGTCACTGATAAGTGATAAGGATACACGTTCAGTGGCTGATTCGGAAAAACTAAGGACGGATTCTAAGTATAGTTGAACAATTAGTGTTTTATAGCACTCGAATTTAAAAGTAACCAGAATATAAAAAAAGAGGTACGTTATAATATGGAGAAAAACTAAGAGTATCTTCGTCTCTCTGCGTCTCCACCTAATTTAATCACTGTACATGATATATAGTAAATTATGATCACACAAAAGAAAGATTGAAAATATCGTGGTAGTTTATTTTATCCACCATTTACCACCTGCACGATGTACACGAAACGATTTACATATCACGACAAATTATTGATACGATGACTGCCGACAGTCGACTCGATTAATATTTGAGTAACTCTTTTGAAATCTCGTCATCATGAAATGTCAAAAATATTCTAAATAAGACATAACTGCATATTATACATTTAAAATTCCACGAACATGAACAGACCAGCATCGATTCCGATAGCAACAAAGAGGATGAATAATGAATTATTTCACCAATTGGCGACCGTCCAACATAAAGTTGTATAAATGCAGTGCAAAAAAATTAGACCGAAAAAACGATCTATATTCATTGATATTGGGCGTTCTGGTTTTTGCAAGTCTATAATAAAATCGTAACGTAAAACGTGAATAGTTGGTTTGCAAAATTGTTGATGTTTTAGACTTAAATTTTACAAAGGTTTTTAAATCAAATACTTACATCAATCTTTTAACTTTGAAAAGCAAATTTGCAATATATAAATCATTGGAAATGTTGACTGAACAATTCATCACACTCTACTGAACGGGGTTGTAAAATGACCGATCTTAAAAATACATATTCTCTCAATAATGAAGCGACGGGGGAAAAAAAACGAAAAACCTTATTTGATAACTTTGTTGTCATTGGTTCCACGTTCTTCATGAAAAAATTCGCTATAGTTATCGTTGAAATAATTGAAAAATGTTTATATTATATTGCACGTTTATGTATTCATTTCATATATTATGATAATATTAATTTTCATCATTCTTCATTCGTTTTCCATTTCATAATTGCACTTTAAAAATTGGCTAGGTATTTAATGTTCCCTTCCCCTTGAAAGAAGGTAAACCCTGTATTTGCACTGGCACCTTGATAGTGGCTTGATAGATAACTTAATTTGACATATAGTCTATTTACACGTATTGAAAACTAAACTTAAAAAAAAAATCACCCATAACATATTGATACTATATAAGTTTTTTTTTTTAATTAAATTGATAGCAATTTAGTATTTATGATAAATAGTTAATATATTTCATAAATTATTAATAGTATTAGTATAAACTCAAAACAAACAAACATGAACAGTTTTTGTAATTTCATTCAATCTCTCTGTAGAACTATATTTGAACAGTTGATCAACAACATTGATCGTTTGATTTTAAATTAAGCTCAATACATATAACGCTGGCTATATCATATATTATGGTACATGGATGTAAGTGGAACAATATCTACTATGTCATGTTCTAAATGTTGTTAATTTTGTGTTAATATCTCAGATCTAACAGAAAAATATTTTGGAAAAGAAAAAATGAATTTTATTCCATCGGTTATTTCTGTATAGTTTGTCATCAAAATTTGATAATCAGGAATTGATTGTGGTTCATCGTGTTTATTTCTCAGATTACTATGATTTTTTAATTTTTTTTATCTTGTTAATGTTAAATATTTATAATAATGATTATACTTATACTAAATGTTTATTTGATTAATATCATTAAGTTGACAATTATCAAGTGATAATTATAATAATCGTGCCAACGATAATGATAACTATAATAATTAATAATAATATATTTGTTAAACTGATATTTATATTTTATAAGTTGTGACTATATTATACACAATATTATTATAATTATTTTCTATACCTATCATTGTAATTAGATAAATTACTTTATTACGTTTTTAGTTAATTATAGGCGAGTATATGAATATGTCCTTCAAAACTTTGATTCCAAACCTTTTGGTTCATAACATTGACTTTATAATCACAACAGTTCTAAGAAGTTTGACTAACTATGACCTTTTACCAATGATTATCATCTGTCTTAAAAATATCGAAACGAATTGTGTATGAACCGTAAATACTATATAAGTATATAAGTAGTTATAATTATTGAATTATTAAATTCATATTAGTAGAAAAATTTTTTTTTGTTTGCAATTTCCGTATAGTTATTTTGTTTGATAACCAAGTCCTATGTTTACATAAAATATCTATACGTTATGTGTATATAACATGAGTTATATGAATTATTATGTATAGGAATAAGACCATGACTATTGTTTTCCTATTTTATTTGTCTACGAGAAAAAATGTAGGTACAACTTTTATTGTAGCTAAACGATTTAGATTAAAAATTAAAATATTTGACAACAAATTTACTTCTTTTGTTTCAAAAAAAATTGGTAAATAAAATATTTATAGATACTTTGATTTTTACTTTTATAACTGAATTTTATTTATTTTAATCAATATATTATACTACATAATTAATTATAGTTATATTTTCGTAAAATATGAAGAATTTATAATATAAAATAGGTATATGTATTGTATATGTATTTATACATAAATTATTATTTATGAATAATCATCATTTATATATTGCATAGTGATTCAAGATTTACTACTAAAACAATGAGTTATATTCTACTAACAATTATAGTAGGTTTAATTTTTTTTTTATGTGTTTTATTTGAATAAAATAATTCAACACAGAAATATTATAGATGAATAATAATAAAAATAAAAGTCAAAGAAATTAATTATTCAGATTTAGCTTTGAAGACTGAATCGTGGTAAAAATAAAAGAGAAAATACGGGAGTTCAAATAAAAAATATTGAAGCATCTAGAAATATACCCAAGGAACATAAATCGAGATAAAAAGGCAATTTTTTTTTATAAGAGTAAAGTGAGATGAGTAGGCAAACAAGATGAGTTGGGGTCATAATGCATCTATGTCACGACATGAATACATGAATAACACACAGGTAAATAATAAATAGAGAGTCAATATGAATACTTTTTGTGAAGATTTGAATTTATTTCAACTGCAATAGTGATGATGGCAAATGTGTTCATTAAAGTATTTCATTTAGCAATATTTAATTTCAAATTTAAATACAGTACGTTTTAATAAATTTGAATCTCTGTGACAGTTATAAAGGTTTGATTATATAATAATTTAGAATGTGTGTCATTATTATATTTATGTATAATTGTATACTGAAAACCCGTTCAGATGCGCACACGCGATTTTATCAAACAGAAGAATAGTACTCATATATTATTCCAATTTAACTAATTTAAATTAATAAGTAACTATTTAGATATTTAAATTTACAAATATATAAAATTATTTTTAAGTTATTAATCAACTGGGAAATAAATAATTTTTATGAAATAAGTTGGTTTTTTCAATCTAAATTGTTTGTATTTTACCTGCTCTCAAAATAGTGTATCTCTAGAATTGGGATAAGAACTTTAAAAGTTTGTTTAATGTTTCACTTTTTCTAATTGAAATACATTTTTTATAAATTTCCATTGTCACTATTGACCAAATATTGATGATTCTATTATGTAATTAAAAACTTAGTTTTAAATATTTAAGCACTTAATAATACTTATCCGATAGACGACAGTTAAATTGTATAAAGTGATTATTGTAAAACCGAAATTATTCGGTGATCTCTTATGATATTACTATTGATTTTAAAATATTGTACGTTATAAAATCAATTACTATTATTTTTCTTTTAATACATGTCAGCTTTGGCTATTGAGTGTTGGGAGAACTGTAGATTTTTATCGGTAAGTTGGCAGGTTGAAGAACTTAGTAGGTATAGACGATACTTATTAAATCTTTTTATTTATTTATTTTTATTAATAATCGCCCGAAAGCCCGAAATATCACATAAATGAAATATTTACAACAATGTTCAGAAAAACTTTAAAAATCAACTCAAAAAAGAAAAAAATATAACTCACCAGATTATAGAAAAAAATATACAATAACATTTAAAAAGGTAATTATGGGTTATAATAACAGTTACCTTTACCCATATGGCATAAGATTGAATTATTTATAACGATTATGCTATCGGACAATATTGATCAAATTCAAGATAATTCCATGCTGAAACACTTTAAGTATTCTGTTAATAGGATAGCAAGTGCTGTAAACTATTTGATGCGGTTTTATACAAAACACTGCCCCCGCAGAGTTATGATAAAATGAAAGAAAATCAATATTAAGCAAGATTACTATCGTCGATGCTACCTTCTGTTATAGATATAAATTAATTACGGAGGAGTGAAGAGTACTCTTCAAGATTCTAAAGTGTGAATTACGAAGTACAGGCTTTTAATTTATTATAGCTTACTATAATAGGTGAAAGGTCTGATCAAAAATTTAGGTAATATCATAGCATGAACTAAAGTTTAACTTTTTTATATTATTTACCAATATGATTCTGTGAAAACGGTTACAAACAATTTTTACACTCTATAACAGTTTTAACCAAGGAATTGTAAAGGGTAGTTATAAAAGACCTTGAGTAAGTTAGTTTAGAAGTATGGCGATGTAAGAAAAAAAACCAATAATACGGAATTTTTGAATACGCTTTCAGTCATAGGCACCGTAAGGAATTTTGTCAATGGGGTGCATCGTGCATAGTAGCATAGTATACGTACACTGATTTCTAAATAATGCTTAAATTATTTTAGTTAAATACGTAAAAATATTTTTTCAAATTATATGGCGATACAAAGTTATTTTGGTATTGTTCAATGGCTAAAAAGTACAAAAACCTAGACTAACCTATACGTTTACATTTATTATTTAAAAATAAGTATTATAATTCATAATATAGATCATATAGACAATTACGTAAAATATGTATTATAATAGAGATAGACATATAGTATAGATAATTATGCTATATATTATATAATAATTTTTATATTTTTTTAAAAGTCAGGGGTATGCAAGTGAACCTCCTTACACCCTCCTCGAGGCGCCTATGCTTTTAGTATTATTGATTGAATATTATAATGATCATTAAAGAGTAAAATAATAACATAAGATTATCCCTAAGTCCCTAAGTCAGGCTAGAGGATATAGCCCGAGAGTATATATTATTATAAATCATTATAAATCGAATTGTGCATGAAACAAAAATAAATTATTTGACATAACGGAACGATAAATTATATTTCTGTACAGATTTTCAATTATAATTGAAATATAATACGCGTATCTATAACCATATATGAAATATGATCATAATTATTAATAACTATTCTAGTAATCTGATTATTTTAATTACATCAATAAAATTTAATTTAATTTTCAGGACTTAAGATCCTTAATTTAGATCTTATAAAATCGTATTTGGGTATCACTATACAAGTCTTAAACTTGTATTTCTCATATAGACATATAAGTAGGTAGACTTTTCGACACATCCAGGCTACAATTGTTACAAAGAAAATACGTTTAGCAATGTATACTCGGTATATGTAATATATAAACATATAATATGCACTATATTATTATATTTTATCTCAAATACGTCATTGTTCCGCACAATAGTTCATAAATTACAAATAATATAATATTTGGTGCCTTTTCTTTTTAATTATTATTTATTTTTTTATTTATTTTTATCCGTGTATTACGTTTGATACTAAATAATAGTGGCACTATTTACGTTGTTTTATTATTGTTAAGTATACACAATGTGTGCGTATAATGAAAGTTTACTTATACATGGTGCGTTTATAATACTCACGACAGTGTGAAATTAAAACTAGGAGAGAATAAGAGCGTAAAACAGCGCGTTTAAACACACGTCGGTCGAAGGATGATTTATAACGATTTAAGGCGAAAAAAAGTACTGCTGTTGAGATAAAAACGTAATTTATATCAGTCGCATATTATTGCATAATATTATAATAATATTGCCTGTGTAGTAAAGCAACTAAAAACACATACACACGTACATGTCCTATACGCACATTAAAGACGTATTTGAGGGGGAGGGAGTGAAGGGGGCATTCTCCTCTCAATCACTCATGTATTTTTTATGATGATGTTTTAATTTATTTAAAAATTTTAATGTACTTATAATAAATTGAGAATAGGAAATATCAATCATTAGAATATGATTAGTATTTTAACTGTGATTGCATCATAGAGTTTTTAGTTGTAGTGGAACGATTAGTACCCCTCCTAATTGAGCATTATTGATACTGTTGTGTCGATACCCATCATTGTTGTACTTAGGGTTGCCGCCTTAGATAGAAACAGACCCAAAGACAGTATAGTAAGTAATAAGTAGGAAAAAAAAAATCGCTATCAAAAGATACTGCGCTTATGACGTATAGCTTTTATTATCCAATAACAAGGTAAGATATGTAAAAATATAATATAGTATTTAGGAGTATTTTTTAATGCGTTACAATATATTAACAATTTTTATTTTATTTTATCACTTAGCGTATGAAAATCATTTTTCCAGTTGATTATTGACAAACCTATAACTATAGTATACTATAGAACTAATTTTACGACAAGTCGGGGACCCAGAGAATCATTAACTGTACCTATAGGGCCATAGACCGTCGATTTATTCATAGAACCGGATTACCCGGGTGAAAACTGGAGAGGTGACAAACTGACAACCATAGTTATATTTCGTATCGTCGACTGTCGTAGACACTTATAACCATAACCAAGGTATTAGTGTATTATCCATTTCCGATAGAGATATACAAAGATATAAGCTACATATGTATATAAGAATATTATTATACTCATTGATGAAGTAATCAAAATATTTGCCATATTTAAAAAAAAATAATAATGAATTTTTTATTTGACTACCTTATTGTTTACTACTTGGGCATTTGTTAAATTGAGTTAGCTCTTTTGATAGTTTTTCAAGAATTAAGTAGGAGGTATACCAATGTAAATTTCTTGTTTTTTTATTTTCTGGATTCAGACTTGAGGAAAAATCTAAAATACGACTTCTTTTGTTCTTATTAATAATTATTTTATAGGTATTCAGTATATAAATAAATACAATATATTTAAAAAATATTTAGTCCAATTTGGAAGTTTATACTTATTCATCATCAGCAGCAGGAAAATCATGATCCTTAGTTAATCAACTGTAAATCATTTTTAAGTCTGAATAGGAGACCCCCCCCCCTTGGACGCTCTTGTTATCATACACACGCACACGAGCACACACACACGCGCGCGCGCACACACACACACACACACACACACACACACACACACACACACACACACACACACACACACACACACACACACACACACACACACACACACACACACACACACACACACACACACACACACACACACATACACACACACATACACACACACACATACACACATACATATTTATATTATAATTTATAATGGTTGGACGGTCCGTGGCAAACGCATGTGCAAGATACGCCGTTGCCGCCGCCACAGACGCAAATCAACGAGTGTGCCGCTCCGGTGTTGGCGGGCAGAACCGCTGGGGTGCTTTACTCGAAAAGGCGTCTGTCGAGCGTGCCATATTGTAGCGTTATATACATCGCGCCGGTCGTGTCAGCAAAGAAAAATAGAGAGGAGATAGGGTGTCCGAAAATAACAGATAATATTTATCGTTTACAATAAAAAAAAAACAAAAAACAGACAAACTATTCGCGAGTTTCATATTATTATACTCATTGGCGGTACTACTTGGAAAACAAAAGTGCTCGCCGGGGATTCGTGGATATCCGTCTGCAAACAATACTGATCACACGTCTCATCACTTTTTTCCCGGAAGGTAGGTGTTGTAGTGCGTTTCAATAATAATAACAATAATAATAATAATAATAATATTGCAAACTGATTGAATTTTAAACATACATACGGACACACATTACATATTTATGCAAAATTTTTATTTTCGTATAAGTGTATCAATAAATAAGACGATAAATAATCAATAAAATTTTTCATGTAACCATTTATAGCATCAAAACGGTCATTTCGTTATAAATTTCTTAAGCTTTTTTTAGGAATTTGCTCGCGAACCGATTACGTTTATTGGAGAAAAAACTTATTGAAATACGTTGTACATTCGTTTATTTTCATGAATAATTGATTTAAAATTAATCATGTAATATTAAATTATAGTTTTATTTTTCAAAACTATTTTTTTTTTTTTTAATTACAGAGATTCAATAAAACAACCCCATGTCTTCTTAGTATTTATAACTAAATGTGTGTTTAAAATAATTTCGAAGTAAAATTATAATTGAACCGTTTAACTTTTGAACTTTTTTTTTCTTTAGAAAAAATATAATATACAATTTGTAGTTTTCAAGGCATTGTGACGTGGAGGTGGAGGTACCCCATAACACCCATGACAGTACCCCATGAACTTAGTTTTTTAGCGTTTACAACATTAATTTTTTATTATTTTTTTTTTCATAAGTATTTAATGAATCTTATGACTAGTTGCAATTAAGACGCCTGGGTGAGTTATTAGAGAATATAAGGGAGGATAGATTTATTTCCTAGAGATGGAAGAATTTGGATGGTTAATGATATTTTTGTGAAATTTATTTTTTGTTGTAACTGAATGCTAAAATCGGGAGGGTTGGAAGTTGTAAGCTGTTGTAGAGTGTGCGATTATTGATATACCAGGGAGAATTTGTTAAGATAACTTTTGGTTTTAAATTGTTTGAAACATATTATCATAATAAAAGATATTCTATTTTTCATACGATGTTTGATTTGGATTTTAAAATGAAGTACATACATGAAAAATACAACATTTTTTAAGTGATAACAAAATGCTGCATATTTTGTGATCTTAATAAATTTGTTTAATAAAAGAATCTTAATTATAAAATGTATTATACTTATTTGTTTCAACTTGGTTGTATCGCTTAAATGAACCATACAAGATGTATATTAAGATTAACTCAGACGGAACTGAAATAAAAATCGAGTTTAATTTTATCACATAGTAATTATTATTAATTTTTATAAATTAAATAATTTTGTGTTTTATTATTCGATAAGAGTAATATAAGTATATTTTAATAACCATAAAAGTAACTTTATTGAAGCATTTAAAATATTTAATATTTTAACTGTTTTAAAATTTGTGATTTTATTACAAATAAAAATATATTTTTTTACATGAGATATATGCTATTATGTGAGATAAGATATTAAATATATATGTATACATAATACTGACTTTTGGGCTTTGATCAGAATTGTATACGGAATGTGATAATTTATGTTAAACTTATCGTTGCTTTCAAAGGTATGCGATAAATACGATACACACTGAAAGCAAATAATTTGTTATGGATTCTTACAGGATTTTTAAAATTATGTAATTCGAATTCAATCAATGTTTAATATCATAGCTAATAATTTTTTGTTAAGGTGATTGTAATCTATGATCTATCTCTGTCTATCACACGCGAAACATAGGAATTTAGATGTTTTCTATTTCCAACGTACCAATCAATCAATTAATACGATAATAATATTGAAAACTGATTTGAATTTGTCGTTAAGTCTACTTTAGATCGACTTTCTCACTTTTTTTAATTTTTGTATTTAACATCCCCAAAAATTAACTTTTATTAATTTTTATGCTTCCAATTCGTTTAATTCTATTTTGTGCAATTTTGGGGGACAAAATCAAAACAGTGGGAAAGGTGATCTAAAGTAGACTTACTGACGAATTCAAATTAGGTTTCAAAATTCTTATCGCATTAATTAAAAAATATAAAAATATAATTATTTTAAGTTCCTATTAATAATAAATAGTTATGTATTTGTGACAGTACAGCGGAGCTGAACTTCATTTAAGGAAGGGGCGAATTTTAATCATAGAATTATAGGTTCTAGATGGACTTAACTGAAAACACATTTCTGGAGGCGGGAGATGTCCAAATTTGTTTTAATATACTACACATTTGTATTTTTTTTATGTTCAAAGTGTTTTTTAATAAAATCAGGAAATTCTGGACTACTGGACATATTCTCAGTTCAATACTCTTTTATACTTCGACATTAAGGGATAATATTTTTCAAAAATCAGTTACCAATAAGTAATTATCCCATTCTCAACATTTTTCTATTAACATTTATAAATTATTTGACTAAATAACACTTAAACTGTTTAGAAAAAGCCAAACGATAAATATTTTGAAATATTTCATTTCTAATAGCTAATTTTCAATAAGGTTTTTTTATTAAAAAAATGATATGAAGTTCTTTTTTTCTCATTCATTAATCAATAATCATTATTCAAATTTAAATGGTATATTATTGCTTAATAATTTAATATTTCTATTATACTATTGCTAACACATGGATAATTCAATCAATTGTTATTTATTTTTATGTAATAAATGTAAAATTCAACAATGAAAATAAAATAATTCAGCAATCATCATTTATTAATCGATTTTTTTTATCACAATGAAAAAAATATTTAATTTAATCGGTAAAATTTAAGTAAGATAAAATAATTTTAGGCTGTTATTGTATGTATAGTAAAAAACTATTACTGTTTACAACAATATTATGATTTGTAGTTATAAGGGACTTCGTTCTCTAAAAAACCTTAAAATAAAATTGCCTTCATACCCTTAAATATGTTTTTAGAATATTTTATTGTTCATTAAAACCTGACATTGCAAATTTATTTATTATAAATAAATATTATTTATTATTTTCATTCCTTCTTCAATCTTGACTTTCCAAAAATAAAACACAAAACAAAAGTTTTAATAATATATACTTGAATAACTTGAAATTTTTACCAGCTGTTCACATAAGCATTTTCTTTAAGTCATATTTTTTTCAAAATATTATATTGATTTTTAAGCTTCTTATAGGCATTTGAAATATTTGTTTTTTTTATTTTTATAATCATTGATAAAAAAAATTGGCTGGTACAAAATACTTGAAAATGTAATAAAGGATTTCACAGAAGTCGTTCTTACTATCACATAAAAATTTTTTAAATCCATAAGCACAATTTTTTTTATGTGTGTTTGAAAAGCAATTATTGACATAATATTTCAATTTTAATATAATAACATAATATTATATTATATAATATACCTATTCTAGACCAACATTTCATAACCGTTCAGAATTGTTATTCGTATACAATGATGCCTATCATTGCATTCAAATTTAACAAATCTATTGTAATGACCTATCCTATGAACGAGGGCTACTCCACCCCCTACTTTACAGCAGAGCGAGGCTCATCCGGATATTTTTTTTTTTAGATACATACAAAATACAATTACGTAATTCCTGTTTAAATAATTATAGAATGATAATGATAAATAATTTATTGAAACGGTATTTCATAAATGATGCAAAGAATAATTTTAGTAGTAAATATTAAAAAGTATGTTTCTAACTGGGATAATAGTTAATCCTGAAAGTGAAAACAAAAGTTTATATGACACTTTAACTTTCGGTAATAATTCATTGTATTTATCAAACCGTTAAAATAGCTTGGTTTAATATGTAAATTTTTCCGGTTTAAGTATAATCACATCAATTGTTTATCAAATTAAACATTTCATTTGTAAAGTTTTTCCTTGTGCACCTCTTTCTGTAGCATTCTAGTCTAAACTCTTCTTTTTAATCTAATTACTGAAATATTACGTTAAATTATAAAGCTGCTCAATTATTTAACTGTTACATATTATTTTGTAGTTATGTATATTTAAATTTATTATTCCCCGCCATCGTAGGTCATACGCTCAATTATAACTTTGATAAAACTTCTTATTAAAACTGTCTTAAAACACTTAAAATAAACTTGTCGAAGGAGTGTAAAGTCAATATCATACAAAATGTATTTATTTTTTAATTAATCAATTTATAATATTAAATAAATCTGTGAAAAAGTTTAAAACAAATCATTTAAATGCATCACGTTCTAGTTCTCATTATTATTTCAGAGGCACATTTATTAAAAAAATCAAAAACAAAACCTTCCATATAGCCATATAGGTAATGCATATGTTCTTGAGAAGATTGATATAATGACATTTTCTCCTCCAACCAACTAAATCATCTCACCAAAATAAATGTATTCTGCTGAAACCATATGTTGACTACTTTCCACTTTTTCCTGTAAAGGTTTGAGAATCGATATTTCTACTTCATACTATTTTAGCGACTGCTTTACTACTCAAGAACTTAAAAATATATTTTTTATAAAATTAATAAATTGTAAAATACAGTGGGAAGTTGTTATGAAAACATTTTTTTGAACAAAATTTACTAATTAGCCAAATTAGCTAATATATTATATACCAAATGGAATTTCTTTCAGTATTCTTGTTTTAGCATTTAGTTTTGAACGTTTCATGTTTCTAATACACAAATATAATTATGTTTTATTATTTATAACTGTTACCATATTTATATTTATTTATTTATTACCACATAAAAGGGATAAAGGTATAGATAGTGGTTGACAATACTTAAAGTATAGTAATTTTGTTTGACAATTAGGCATAAATATTATGATAACTAACTAAATTTAAAATTAGATAGTATCAAATTAAACTAATTCGTTATATGACATGTAAACTGTTGCTTATATGACTGTAATTTCTGTAGTTTCTAGAACTGTGAGAAATATGAAAACTAGATTTATTGCTAGAATTGAAAGCAGATAATCTATAATCTATTTGTGATAAAACTCAGGACAATCTATCATAACGTTTTTCTTTAACATGTACATAAACATTGCATCAGACTATCTACAACGAGTATTTAAAGGCACAATACCAATGCCTGACAAAATTTGAGCTTACAATATCTGAGGACGACATATTAGAAAATCCCATTTTATAACTAAATATCTGTATGAAATTTTTTTAAAGTTCTTTAAGATTTTCAATTTGACCAGACTGCGATGGGTTCCATATGTGTATATTTATGTTATGGTGTATGGCAATGAAAATTAAAATATCCTGGTGCTATTATACTGATATGTTAATTTGGTAATTAATTAAATGAAAACACGGTTCGTAAAATAAAGAATATTTTTGTAAATCTTTTAACATTTTAATTTTTAAATATTTAACATAAATCATGTTATATAGTTTAAATAATATTGGTAAACGAATTTTTCCTATAATGATCAAATGCTAGTAGTAAACAAGGGTAGTATATTAATTATTTATACATTTGAAAGTTACGTAATAGACTAAGTATTTGCATTTGTTTTATGTATTTCAGTCACCATCTACTCTGGAGCTAAAAGTTAAGTAGGTGTCCTGAGGGAGTCTTCAAGCGTTTTCATATTGAATATTAAAAAAGGTTTACTCTTAACTTATTTTTAAACATTTAAAAGTTTTTGTCAAAAGACTTTGTCACAGTTCGAAACATTTAAATAAATACACGTTGTTAAATATTGAAGTAGGTAGGTATTTTACTTTGTATGGATTATTATAAATGATTTATCTAATGTTATTTTATTGGTAAAAAAGTATTATTATGTTAAACAAATTACCGCCAAAATTGGAAAATGTATTAATTTATGAAAGGAAAATATCAATAATTGAATGTCAAGTTAATAACTCGAAAATGGGAGACAATAATATGAATTTTATAATGGGTAGGAGTGAAGGGTATCTGTACATTCCTTTGTTATGAAAACAATGTTCACCCAGTTGAAAACTGAAAATTTGATAAGATTGACTGACGTGACCATATATACATTTTAGGATCACCGTGGATATAATTTAAAATAATTTTCATCATTTGCTATGCTTATGTTTGATGTAATTATTTTTTCTTATAATTTAATACAAATCAATTGTTGATAAAATACAATATATAGATTACATGTTTGAACAAAAGTGGTATCAAATTACATCAAACTATTGTGCGCATACTCAATATTAACGAAAGTTTATATGGATACTAGATACTTATGGTCTATGGAAGGTAAAATTCACTAAATTTAGCATCTGCAGATTGCAGTATTTAATGGAATTAGAATTTAAAGTACATTCAAAATATTTTTGTTTCTCAGAAAAACGAAAAAGCTTTTAGACTTACAATGATGTTTTTTCCTTTGATAAAAAGTTTAATAATTAGTAAATTAGCTTTTCAGTTTTCGTAAATATATTAAATATTCTTAGGGTATTAAGAGTGGCTTACGTAGATCAATTAATAACCAGAAAAAAATACAGTCTTCACTTTAAATAACTTATTATTTACATTTCAAGTATTAAGTATATAATTTTAACAAAAAGAAGTTAAACAATTGCGTAAATTATTTTTTTCCAATGTAACAAAATCAAACAGTTACTAATATAATTATTGTACCTATGTTTACGTACGACTTCCGCTGAAAAAATTGTTGAAATTGACATACATATAAAGACTGTAAATGACTAGGGATTGTATTACCATCATATTTAGTAAGTCAGGTATTCTGTTGAATAATATACTGTCTTTGGAGAAGATAATGGGTACTATTTTCCTTCTTTATAGTTATTTCATAAAACTTTGAAAACCCTACCAATAAAATTAACGTATAAAAATTATTTTTGGGTGCATTATATACTGACTAAATTTTATTACACTTCCTATGTAAATTATCAGTAAGCCGTTAATGGTCTAAATCGCTAAATCGTTGACTGTAAATCTATGGTGTTGTTATGTACACTAATACACTAATATACACTAATATGTATAATATACTGAAGTATGTTTGAACCCATAACTATTTTATAATAGAGTAAAAAAAAATGCCTGTATGTATACGTTGTGCGAATTTGCTGTAATATATTAGACATTCATTTATTAATTATGTATAACAATATATTAAAAATTTACTATTCGCACATTAAATTATTTCAAAATGTACAAAAATAAAACAAAATAGAAACCAGTTATGACAATATTTAAATATATTTTAATTTACTCGAGATATGTTACCGAAGAAATATATATTATAATCTATAACATATGCATTATGCGCGTATGATAGTTATTTTATGACATAATTTATACATCGAAAAAGATTTTGAAGATATTTATACTACTTAAACTATAAATAATTAGTATATAAGTATACATATTATATACATATATATCCTATTTCTAAATAATGTAATTTTGTATTTAACAAAATGCTGTATTGCAATTATGAATGAACTGTTGCCAGAAACAATGGTTTTCGAAAAGTTTAACATCACTATATAAGTTCTACTGTACAATAAATCAAGTTCACTTGGAATTCTCTTCGACCTTCTGTATTTGTCTGTCCTCTTCTCCATCACTTTATATATATATATATTATATATTTATAGTTTTCATTCTTTCACGGACTTTTCCTTATTGGATTTAGGTGTTTGCGTTTACTCCGAATGCTTTGTTGCGAGATCATTCAAGTCTATGGATTCTTTATAGTGGTCTCAAAGTGACAAATGATCCATAAATTTGTGCTTTGACCAGTTGGTGACAATGTATTTTGGTCGGCACGTTCAAATTATTGTACTGTTGCATGGTTTATTTATCTCTCGTATTGTGTGAGTATACCAAAGAAAAATATTGTGGTATTTTAAAAACTTTTATATATGGTTTATGATGTTATTTTAGCGTAGGGGTACTTATTATATTAAAAAATGTATTCTTAATATCGACTCAAAACCAATGACTAGATATTTTTAAATAATGTAACGAACATTAATCATTGCAGTTGTAGTGAATCCATTAGTATTAAATTTAATTAAAAGTTATCTTTACTTAAATTTGATAATTAATAATTATGAAAGCCGTAATGTTATTTGTATGAAAAAATAAGATGTATTCAGTTCAATATTAGTACCAGTGGGTGTACCAGTAAGCTTCACAATTCGTTGGTTTTCTTTCACTCTTTCAGTGTATAAATAGTATGAATATCACAAACATATTCCTGCATTTGCATTTTCACTGTTAAAATATACAAGAACTTTTAAATAGTCATTTAGAATTCAAAAATGGTAGGTTTTGCTTTTTTAAATGAATTTGGAAGTGTTTTAATATAACATATTTTTTCACTAATCCGTACTTGTCTTAATAGTTTCAATCCCATCAAAATATTTTTCTTTAAACGTAAATAGTTTTTATCTCTGAAAATAAAAGAAACTATGTTATAAAAGTACACAGGAAAGTACATAGTTCAGGTACTATAAACATGAGAATGCCAGATTAAAAATTAAAGACTTCGAATCACTTTATGAGCTGGACTATTATTATGTTATAGGGTTCAATTTTATTGAATTATAAAATTCTTGAACGGCTTTTTTCAAAATAAACTAATTATTATTTAACACAAACAGCTCAATATAACTACTGTAAAGGGATAATAATTAATAAATGCCAATACAATTTTTAATTGTGTACACCACTGAGTAACTCGTAATTATACATTCAAACCAGAAATGTATTCGTCTATTTTGTCGGGCATGATGCTATAACAAGATAATAATCATACCATATTATGTTAATAATGTTACATTTCGTTATGAACATTTGATAATAGAACACATAATAATGAAAGCGGTAAATGTATATTGTGTATAACTTGATTAAAATTGGGTTATTTGGGAGATAAAGTACAATGTACATATACCTAAGATTGAAACGATTGTTTGATGAATAGAATACTAAATCGACAAGCAATGAATAAGGAGGGGGAGGAAGAGAGGGTAAAATTTCGTCTAGATCCTCGAAAACTTGTGATTTGATGTAAATTATAATCAGAAATTAAGTGTCTTATTTGAATTAAATGTACCAATATGGTGTAGTTAACAATCATGAGTCTTTTCACTATACCTTTCTTGTCATCTAAATTTAGTTTCCGACAGAGTAGCTTCATGATTAACGAAGCGAGGGGAAAAGTTAATCTCACGTGAATTGCGAAACAAACCATTACTATTGGTATCGATTTTAACGTAAAAATCTATTTAAAGTGAAGAATATATTATTGTGTTGTTTTCTGTTATTGTTGACCATAAGAAATGTGAGATGTATGTTATAATTCTGTAGTGGATGTATCTACATAGTTTTGTTAGGAACAAAAAACACGGTCAGACATACCTGTACTATGAAATACATAATCGCTACACGTTTTCAATTGTCCGGCGAACTTTGGCCGTCATAATTGTAGCGTAGTGCTAAGTATATAATACGAAGATTATTACGTAAACAAGCATTGCGATAAGCGATTGTGGCTGAGTGCATGCACTACATTTGTGTCTGTTGTGTAGTTGGACGACATCAAAACGAGAATTACAAACCATTTATTTTTTATCTATATAAAAATAATAAATCTTTGATTACCATTTTTTATTTTCATTTAATCCTCATTTTTTTATAAATAAAGTTTGCCCGATGTTAATCATCTAAACTTATGTAATAAAATTACAATTTTTAGCGTTTGTATAATAGATAATATATTTTACTAGCTGTTATAAATATAATTGCACAACAACAAAGTCGTAATTTGAATTGTATTAAAAATTTATAACATCAGTACCAGGAATGTTTTAATTGCATCTATATTACACCAATCTATCATTTTTAAAGACTTGATAAAAAAAACAAAAAAACGGATGAGCCTCGCTTTGCTGTACAGTTGGGGGTGGAGTGCACCTTGTTTATAGGATAGGTCATTATTTCAATGGATTTGTTAAATTTGAATGCAATGATAGATATCATTGTATATGAATAACGATTCTGAATGGAGTTAATATGTTTGTCTAAAATGTATATATAATAATATAGTATTTTATATTTAAATTGAATTATATAATGCAATTTCGTAAAAATTTAAATTTCAAACAGTCATAAAATTTTTTCTCTTAAGTCCGGTAGACATTTTTTTTAATGTTTTTGAAGATTAGCTTATGGACAACCTAGTGTTAAAATTTTGAACCTTAAGTATATATAGAAAAAATTTTATGAATTTTTATCTATAAAATAACTTGTAAATTATAGTGATTTTGACACATTTTATACAAATTTGAGCTTTATGAGCTTATAAAAAAATTTGAGTGAAACGATCACCGTTATTTTCTATTGAAGATAAGTTAAGCTAATTATAAACATTGTATTAAATTTTCGAGAGTTTTTAGCCAGCCAATTAAATTTTATAGGTGTTTAAAAAAAAAAAAACTTACAAAAATCGAAAATTTAAATAAGTCTATAAATAAGTCAAAATACTTTGAAAACTGAACCATGTATAGAGAACACCAATATAAAGATTTGGTGAACATTTCAAGTTGTTGCGGTTTTTCTTTTTTGAGTTAGAGCATTTTAAAAAAATGTTTTTTGTAAAAACGTCAATTTGCGTAAAATTTCCCGTTTTTTCGTAATTTTTTTATCGTTTTTTTCGATTTTTCAAAAAGTATTAAAAAATTTGGATTTTTGACTTATCCAAGTACCATATACATTCACTTTCCTTTCAGAAAAGTTGCTATTTAAGAAAATCGAAGCATTTTTACTGCCCCAAAACGTGATGACAGACACAAAAAAAAAAAAAACACACAACATTGTAAAACTAATAGATTCTATCACTCTGTTCAGAATCTAAAATATATCATTATAAAATACTATAGCTTTTATTATTCATTGAATTCGTAAGGATACCCTTAGATGACGGACCTTATTGTATCTTAAAGCTATGTCAACTTAGGAAAATTATTTATTTATTTAATTTCCTATCACATAATACTGACAAAACGAACTAATCATCTTTATAATAACATTACATAATAATTGGTACTAAATATTGTTCACTTCGTGGGCTTATAACATTTTATTTTACAATTTGTTGTTTACAGTATCGTGTAATTGTTCGTATACAAAGATTCGGTAACATTTGAAAAACAAATACAGGGGATACAACACTAGCCCTTCTACGTATTACAACATTCCTATATTTTATCCTGAATATTGTGAGTTATTTCAACAAATTTATTGATAATCACGTACAGACTTATTCCATTGATTTTAGAATATAATATTTATATAATTAAAGCAATAACTAGATACGCCATCTTATTATTAAGATTTGTAGTGCCTATACGTGGGTGCAGCCACTAGACGTCACTGTAATGGTTTTGCGTTCCACTAAATAAAAACATGCTTTCAACAACAAAAACTGCAACTGTATAATAATTATTAGATTTATATTGTTGTAAGCTTGTTGAATGTAAAAAATTATAGCGACGTCTATAGGTTACATGCGTTTACATAAACTTTATCGAATTAAACAGTAGGATAGCCTATTCTAAAATCAATGATGATATAAAGTCGAGAAAAAGGAAGTGATTATTTTTAACGCCTTTGATCTTTTTACACAGTCGATTGGAAAAATGTTTTTATCTTATAATTTCTCGTAAAATGACATAACCGTGTAATGTATTTATTGTGAATGGTGAAGTACGTGTCGTGATCGGTCTGTTAGGCTGATGCCGACTCGGAACCCTTGTACATACACGATATGTAATAACAAAAACAATAAGAATAATGACGATGATGATGATAATAATAACAATAATATTTAATAATAACAACAATGAATTGACATTATTATTCGTGTCATTATCATTTATGCCCAATGCCTTTGTGTAATAATAATAATTGTATTATTAACAGATCCTGATTTACCAATTCATGGGCCTAGTACAATTTTGGGTCCCAAATCGATATTTTTTTCAATGCTAAAATAAAATACAAGCACAATATATTTTTTTGTGTTGTGAAATCATGATATTGGAACGTTAAAATAATCTACAGTATAAACTTAATGTGTTTACAATAATTTTTTATCCTATTTTTATCAATTAGCCGTTATTTTGAGAGAAACAATAATGAAAAGGTACAAAAGTTAAACACTTGTATTTAAACTTTAAATCTTCATATTTAATTTGATTTGATTGTATTCACTTATTTTCCTTAATCGTTTAATTTAGATTTATTTTTTTAGTTTGCACCCTCTACACTCTTATTCTTTTGGGACGTTGAGCACTTGTTTGAATTTAAATATTATTATTAAAATTTTGCTCGACTGTTGCTGCGGTGGGCCCCTGCAGCTTTTTTGAGTGGGCTTGGATGCAAATGTCTCATTTTCCCATGCATAATCGACATTTGGATCCACTAATCTCCAATCTATCACCTGCTTCTATCCCAGGTGACCCAATTAAAAGACTTAAAAGACAGTGGTATCGTGACCTTCTAGTCTAACAAAATACCTTATTATGTCGTAGTACCTCCGCTGGGAGGCTTCTGCAATCTGTCTAATCCGACTTTAATTTTTGTTTACTTTATTTTAACTCATTACCATCAATTGTTTTCTTTTTTTTTTTTTTTTAATAAAAACTTGTGAACCAAAAAAAATATATATCCGTAATAAACCTATCAGATTCAGGGTGATGCGCATTGATAATGAGTATTCAGCCACCTCTTATTAAATATTATAATATATAATTATATTAAATAGAATTACTTTTTTGTGTTGCAATATATTGTCTATTACCTACCACCGTTTATTGGGCCACGGCCCGTTCTGTATATACAATAAATAAAGTAAAATAAAATAAAAATAATCTCTACATATGGCCCTGATTATCATGATGATCATAAAACGGAAATGGAGGATAATATTGTTTTTTTTTTTTTTTCCCCCCCAGAAGTCGACAACAATGCGCTGAACTCGGTTGCGGGACAACGACGGGACTCGTGGGGGACTGCTGCGTTACCGGTCGCACGTGCACGCTATAGTCATAAGCGCTGTCTCGCTGCCGACTCGTGAGACGTGGGAACGATAACAGCGCGGCCATGGAAATATTGGAAACCGACCCGAACACGGTGCTGCACCCGGTGCCCAACGCGGACAACGTGACGAACGCGTCCGTGTTCGACGAGACGAACCTGCCGTACGACATGCGGTTCAACGACGGCCACGTGGTCGCCATAGTCACATACAGCATACTGATGGTCGTCTCGGCCATCGGCAACATCACCGTGCTCAGCATTATCCTGAAGCGCAGGCGCAAGGCCGGCACCAGGATACACGCGATGCTCATGCACCTGGCCATCGCCGATCTCCTGGTAAGCGATAACATTATTGCCCCGAGGCCAGTGGCGGATTTAGCGACAGGCAAAGTGGGCAGTTAGTTGCCTAGGGCGTCGATTTCAGGCCAATATTTTTTTGAGAATACTATAGGTTTTTAGATTTTTTATTATTCTATAGGGTGAGATTATATTCTGAAGGATGCATATGAAGGCGAATAAGAATGTTAAATATTTAAGCATAACACATATTTGTTAAGATAATTAACATTTCTTCTTTATAATATATACAACGTCCAAGTCAACTATATCGATCGACTGCCGGGAAACTCGTAAAAATAATTAATAATCACTCGCGGGTCGTTCGATCGCACGACTATTGGTATATATAAATAATTTTTTAATCAGGACAGTTTATAAACATAACCAATAATTTATTATTGTTTAGTATCAGTCTTTAAGATTTACTTTTGTTTTATTTATGTTAAATAAGTACTTAAAAATACGTTTTCTCATTGATAAGTTTAATGAGATGGCAAAATAATAGAAGCGGCAATCGTGTAATCTGTCTCTGCCCAAGGCTCGAGGGGTCCAGTCTCGTACTAAACGTTTGATTATAACATCGTGACACAATACTGTGTTAAACACATACATTGTTGTTACAATATTTATACAATTTACCTCCGATAGCTCCAATCTCGTACTGCTGTAATAAGTACAATAACAGTGGTGGATTTACCGGTGGGAGGAGGGTCCGTGGGGTCTGGATGTCAATATTATTTCCCGTTTTTTCGTAATATTTTTATTGTTTTTTTCAACGCTTTTAAAAAGTATGGAAAAAGCTGGATTTTTGACTAGCCCAAGTACCATCTACAATTCTACATTCATTTTCCTTTCAGAAAAGTTACTGTTTAAGAAAATCGAAGCATTTTTTACTGCTAAAAAAAGTATCGTCAGACACAAAAAAAAAAAAAACAAATCATTGTAAAACCAATAGATTTCATTACTCCGTTCAGAATCTAAAATAAATAATTTAAACAACTAAATTACTTATTACTTTGTTTTAAGTACAGGATTATCTGGTGATGTGTGTTCATTTTCAATGATAAGGTTTTTGTTGTTATTATAAATTCAACAATAAATTGTTCTGTATATTGTAAAAGGCCAAAATAGTATCTACTCCTTTAAAACTTGTTTTACGAAACATGTGCGTATTTCAGTTAACTATATGTACATCAAATAAAGCAACTTTAAAATTTTAAAACTTTTATTATTTCTTAGAAAAAAAATGAATTTTTATTTGTATCTTGTATCTTTTGTATTTTGTTTGCTCGAAAACAAAATGTTGTCATTTAATAATGTGGGTACTGTTTCATCCGGTGATGATTGCACGTGGTAAAAACAAAACGCTTGGTATGACCCTAGCCTAAAGGTTGCCACCAGGGTCTTGGAGAGGAATCAAGGGCCTCAGGGAGAAACTAATCCAACACCTCCCCCAATAGTCAAGTATTAAACTTATCACTAACTAGTAACCTCTAAACTATTTGAAAATATTCATTAGGTTATTCCACGGAAATGCTACCATTCTATGTCTTAGTACGAAATAAGTCAGCGGTCCATTAACAACTCGATATTGATCCCATATTAAAAATAAGATGAGGTGGACTTTGCCCAGAAGCTCTCCCTCTTATCGGCATTAGTTGCCGTACACTGAATCTCATCGGATCTGATCGAAACAGAATCGAATTGAATTTGTCGACAATATTTTGACAGATTCTGAAGCCTATGCGTATTACCCCCTATATGTACTACCCATTATATGTACTATCCCATTCTGACTTAGTTTTTTATTTGTTATTTTTTTTTCAATTAATTTTTTTTTAAACAATGGACGAGAGCATTATACATAGCATTAAGTAAAAAAATATCCACATTTATAACATGAAATAGGAAATAGATATTATTATGATTCTATAATTTAAGACAATGCTTGGGAAGAAATAGCAGATATACTTTCTTTTCTTCATCACTTTCATGTTTCATAATAAAATATTAAAATATGTCCATGTTATAATATCATACAAACTAATAAAAAAATAAAATAAAAATATGTAGCTAAGTTATTAATATTAAATATTAACGAGTGCGTTACGAATAAATCTATTACAAGTTAATGTAAAATGCACAAAGTATATAATATGGCCGTGGGGTGTGGAGTTTCGATTTGTTCCAACGTAATGTGTGAACGAAGTTCGTTTCCGTTCCGAATGACAGGAATTTGATTCCATTCCGTTCCGATTAAGTATATAGCAAGCTTAACGATTACATTATAATTTAGTAATTTAGTGGTTCTCAAACTGTGTTTCCAGGAGCCCTAGGGCTCTGCGAGATTAGTCTTGGGGCTCCGTGGTTTAGTGGGCATATCTGTATTAATTATAAATTCAAACTATTATTATATTACTCTTAATTACATTTTTATAACGTAGTACGAAGAATTTATTGTTATCTATCAAGCCAAATATTAAAATACCGATCAATGAAAAAAGTCAAAATCATGGATCACATGAAAATCATTAATATTTAAATTTATAAATTAATAAAATAATTTGTATATATTCGTATTTTAAAGAAAACAAAATTAAAAAGCGATTATTTACAATTTATATCACTTTAATATGAATTATGTTGTCTCAAATAGATATTACTGATTTTTGGGGCTCCATAAATTTTTTTAGGAACCTAAGAGCTCCGCGAACAAAAAAGTTTGAGAGCCGCTGTTATAATGTATGATATTATGGTATATTATCCTCATCTGTTTGTTCGGTACACGAGATAAATGTTCATCATAGATTTCGTTTTATTTTCATTTTACCAACAGCGACCCTTTATATTTATATAAAACTATATATATATATATATATATATATGCCATTTGTAATTATAATTATAAATTAACTAACTTAAAGTTATAGAAATATGCTATATATGCTATATATGATATAATACTTGCACAAAAAATGTGTACGTAAATAAAAATTTGACTTTGAAAATTCGGATGCACGTTGGCGTTCGTAATTAGTTTTCTTAGCTGCTCATTTGCTAAATTATCAGTGATTTTCCCGCACTACCACATCTCGGCTACTCTTTATACGGTTAACAGATGTCTTTAGGAACACGATACAAATACGCAATTACATTATATATAATATAACAGCTGTGTAATGTTGCGCTTTCGGATCAAAAAGATCAAAAATAGCACCTTGATATTATTTTGTTTTGTCACCTATAGTTTTGACATGAGAAATCATTTATTTGAACGCGTTATTTATGCAAGCAAAAATATAAAAATATTTTCAAACTTTTTTTTCATCGTAATCACCTTGAGATTCGTTATGAATATTAAAAGAAATTCATTAACGGGGATATACTTATGAAAACATGTTACATGTACGTCGATTGCGAAAACAGATATTAAAACTGAATAAGAAACTCAAAAAAAACACAACCCCTCTCATGGTATAATATGATAAAAATTAACTATAAATTAAAAAAAGAACGAGTGGGCCTCGCTTTGCTGTACAGTTGGGGGGGAGAGTGTATCTCGTTTATAGGATAGGTCATTATTACAATGGATTTGTTAAATTTGAATGCAATGATAGATATCATTGTATACGAATAACAATTCTGAACGGAGTTAATATGTTTGTCTAAAATGTGTATA